>CATNWA010015328.1:470000-610350 GCA_951230385.1 Staurois parvus
AAAAAAAAAAAAAAAAAAAAAAAGCCGCTTACCTGTCCCATGATCCCACGGTGTCCTCTCTCCGCAGCCCCTTTCACCAGCCGTCTGGTGTCTCAGGCGTCGGCATCTTCAGTGTGGGCAGCTTGCGGCTTCACAGCCAGGTGCCCACTGCGCATGCGCGAGTAGCGCTGCGCTTCCTGAATGGTCCCGTAGTCTTCTTGGACCTGTCACGTGTCTCAGAAGACTACAGGGAGGGAGGACAACTTCCGCTTCTAATCGCCTAGGCCAGGGGTGGGCAACTGTGGCCCTCCAGCTGTTGTAGAACTACAAGTCCCACGAGGCATTGCAAAACTGACAGTTACAAGCGTGACTCCCAAAGGCAGAGGCATGATGAGACTTGTAGTTCACCAACAGCTGGAGAGCCACAGTTGCCCACCCCTGGCCTAGGCGATTGCACCGGAAGTGGGAGCAAGTACCCGTCAAATTCGGGTACCCGCTCCCCAAAGGTGCCAATCCTTAATGGGGAGCGGGGGACCAGTCTTTAAAGCGGAACTTCCCCTTTTGGGTGGAGCGCCACTTTAAAGTGTTTGTTTTTAGAACAAAAATCTTATACTTTCCTGCTCTGTAATAGTTTTGCACAGAGTAGTGCCGATCCCCCTCTTCTCAGATTCCTCACCGGAGCTCCCAGCTCTCCCTCCTCTCTGAGTGTCTTGCTATGGGGGCACTTGTGTTTGCTCATTCCTGAGCCCCGCCCTTTCCTCACTGACTGTGATGGACAGTAGCAGGAGCCAATGGCTCCCAACCAGTTTCTCAGCGAATGAGGCAGCTGTTGTCACGTACATCGCTGGATCACCCCTGGGCCCAGGTAAGTATTGGGGGGCTTCAGGAGGAGCTGCACACTGAAGGTTTTTTACCGTCATGCCTAGAATGCGTGAAGATAAAACTTTCAACCTTTTACTCCCGGTTCACATATATGCGGTCGTGCGGGCAGCGTTTTGCATGGGCACGAGAGCCCATACATTTGAATAGACTCCCGGGCCCCATGACACACACAGGGAAGACGTCCCGGCACTTCTTTTGAAAATGCAGCCGAGGTTCCCAGTATGGTTGTGGTTTCCAGTGCGGGCGGCTTGCCAGCAGAATTAATGGCACCCACCGGTGGGTCCGCATTTCTCTGTGCAGGTGGTGCGGCTGCACGGATTTTCATGCGGATACGCAGATTGGCACCACCCGCACAGATGTGAACCGGGGGTTAGAACCACTAACTTCTCTGCTGTTAGAATGTAACAGATGGTAGACTGCGGGATACATACGTGTTGAGGACATAGAGCACGGTGTGGATGATGTATGGGATGAGGTGTATGTTGCTCTCCCGCCCGCCTCCTCCAGTGTCTGCACTGAATGACTGTTCCATAGCGAAACGGAGGAAAAGCAGCTTGAGGTCGTGGATGTTGAGTTGGTAGGTAGGTTTTCCCGCTGGCCAGTACACTCCTGCAGGTAGGTGTTGTGCCTACAGAAGAGATGAACACACTTAAGCACACAAACGTCCATTGCTAGGACCAGTACATGACGACATGGCGGAAACGTACGCAACCTACCTGGCCAAGCAGGTGGCAAACGCAGACTCTGGAACATGCGGCCCCCACACAGGAAGCAGGCCGTTACACTTCGTGTTGGCGTTTTGTAGAGCCGCACTCTCCCATTCTTCCCGTCCGCGAGCTAACCTGTGTGCAAACAGAGTGTGAAGAAGACAAAACTATGAAAACTGTAATCCCCCCACCTGACCAATTCACCCCCCACCACAGTCACAGTCTGCGGAGACGACGACAACACAGTCACAGCCTGCGGAGACGACAACACAGTCACAGTCTGCGGAGACGACGACAACACAGTCACGGTCTGCGGAGACGACGACAACACAGTCACGGTCTGCGGAGACGACGACAACACAGTCACAGGTCTGCAGAGGACAACACAGTCGCAGTCTGCAGAGACAACACAGTCGCAGTCTGCAGAGACAACACAGTCGCAGTCTGCAGAGACAACACAGTCGCAGTCTGCAGAGACAACACAACGCAGTCTGCAGAGACACACAGTCAGTCTGCAGAGACAACACAGTCGCAGTCTGCAGAGACAACACAGTCGCAGTCTGCAGAGACAACAACAGTCGCAGTCTGCAGAGACAACACAGTCGCAGTCTGCAGAGACAACACAGTCGCAGTCTGCAGAGACAACACAGTCGCAGTCTGCAGAGACAACACAGTCGCAGTCTGCAGAGACAACACAGTCGCAGTCTGCAGAGACAACACAGTCGCAGTCTGCAGGAGACAACACAGTCCGCAGAGACAACACAGTCGCAGTCCGCAGAGACAACACAGTCGCAGTCCGCAGAGACAACACAGTCGCAGTCCGCAGAGACAACACAGTCGCAGTCCGCAGAGACAACACAGTCGCAGTCCGCAGAGACAACACAGTCGCAGTCCGCAGAGACAACACAGTCGCACAGTCGCAGTCCGCAGAGACAACACAGTCGCAGTCCGCAGAGACAACACAGTCGCAGTCCGCAGAGACAACAACAGTCGCAGTCCGCAGAGACAACACAGTCGCAGTCCGCAGAGACAACACAGTCGCAGTCCGCAGAGACAACACAGTCGCAGTCCGCAGAGACAACACAGTCGCAGTCCGCAGAGACAACACAGTCACAGTCCGCAGAGACAACACAGTCGCAGTCCGCAGAGACAACACAGTCGCAGTCCGCAGAGACAACACAGTCGCAGTCCGCAGAGACAACACAGTCGCAGTCCGCAGAGACAACACAGTCGCAGTCCGCAGCAACACAGTCGCAGTCCGCAGAGACAACACAGTCGCAGTCCCGCAGAGACAACACAGTCGCAGTCCGCAGAGACAACAGTCACAGTCCGCAGAGACAACACAGTCGCAGTCCGCAGAGACAACACAGTCGCAGTCCGCAGAGACAACACAGTCGCAGTCCGCAGAGACAACACAGTCGCAGTCCGCAGAGACAACACAGTCGCAGTCGCAGAGACAACACAGTCGCACAGTCCGCAGAGACAACACAGTCACAGTCCGCAGAGACAACACAGTCGCAGTCCGCAGAGACAACACAGTCGCAGTCCGCAGAGACAACACAGTCGCAGTCCGCAGAGACAACACAGTCGCAGTCCGCAGAGACAACACAGTCGCAGTCCGCAGAGACAACACAGTCGCAGTCCGCAGAGACAACACAGTCGCAGTCCGCAGAGACAACACAGTCGCAGTCCGCAGAGACAACACAGTCGCAGTCCGCAGAGACAACACAGTCGCAGTCCGCAGAGACAACACAGTCGCAGTCCGCAGAGACAACACAGTCGCAGTCCGCAGAGACAACACACAGTCGCAGTCCGCAGAGACAACACAGTCGCAGTCCGCAGAGACAAAACAGTCGCAGTCCGCAGAGACAACAGTCGCAGAGCAGAGACAACAGTCCCGCAGTCCGCAGAGACAACAGTCGCAGTCCGCAGAGACAAACAGTCGTCAGAGACAACAGTCGCAGTCCGCAGAGACAACAGTCGCAGAGACAACAGTCGCAGTCCGCAGAGACAACAGTCGCAGTCCGCAGAGACAACAGTCGCAGTCCGCAGAGACAACAGTCACAGTCCTCTTCAGAGACAACAGTCACAGTCCGCAGAGACAACACAGTCACAGTCCGCAGAGACAACAGTCACAGTGCGCAGAGACAACAGTCCCCGTATCCGTGTAGATGATAGTACTAGGACTGGGTGGTAATAAAGCACAGAATCCATCACTAGCTGGGTTTGAGGCTGATCCAATCAGCTGCGGACGAATGATGTGCTTTATCAACACAGTCCTAATCTTCGTCAATTCCCTAGCATAGCCCCTCCCCCTCCTTAGAGATCATAGAACATGTTTAACTGTCTGTTCTGGCCCAGCTCCTCTACCTCTCCTTAAATTTTTTTATAGCTGCCGGAAAATAAACATTAAAAATGTTAAAACGTACTAATAATCTCAGGAGTATATTTTTGTTGAGGTGAACGGTCTGGTCACGGGATCTTCTAAAAAGACCAAAAAAGGGAACCTCATACAGGCTTAGGCTGGCGTCTTTTTAGTTAAGAGACAAAACAAACAAAAAACCTCCAAAAAAAAAACGATTTGCCCATCCACAAATTCGATGTGAATGGGGAAATCCTCACAATTATGTCCTTGTATTCTGAGAGTGGGACTCTCCCACCGTCACAACACACTGATCAGAGCTGCAACTGATTGACTGCAGCGGCTGATTGAATGCCTGTGTTTTATAGCAGGGCCATTGGTCAGAAGGCGGTCTAATGACTGGCATCAGTTACACAGAAAAATTCGGCCGGTTTCTGCTGAACCAGACGAATTTCAATCCATGTATGACCAGCTTTACATATACTTATGTCTTCTCATCCCCAGGAATAAAACAAGCAGCCCAGAATTTTTTTTTCTACCAGCGGGCTGAAGGAAAAAAAAACAAAAAAAAAAAAAAAAAAAAAACAAAAAAAAAAAAAAAAAAAAAACACAAAAACAAACAAAAAACAAACAAACAAAAACTTGATTTGATTCCTCCATCCATACACATGATGTGATGGGGGAATCTTCTTCCAAGTCCATTGTATTCTGACACAGGGCACTGACTGAGTCGTGAGGGAAACCAACTGGGCAATTTTACAAAAGTCAATCGACTTCTATACAAGTCGCTGCTGAACCGGACAAGTCGCTGCTGAACCGGACAAGTCGCTGCTGAACCGGACAAGTCGCTGCTGAACCGGACAAGTCGCTGCTGAACCGGACAAGTCGCTGCTGAACCGGACAAGTCGCTGCTGAAACCGGACAAGTCGCTGCTGAACCGGACAAGTCGCTGCTGAACCGGACAAGTCGCTGCTGAACCGGACAAGTCGCTGCTGAACCGGACAAGTCGCTGCTGAACCGGACAAGTCGCTGCTGAACCGGACAAGTCGCTGCTGAACCGGACAAGTCGCTGCTGAACCGGACAAGTCGCTGCTGAACCGGACAAGTCGCTGCTGAACCGGACAAGTCGCTGCTGAACCGGACAAGTCGCTGCTGAACCGGACAAGTCGCTGCTGAACCGGACAAGTCCCTGCTGAACCGGACAAGTCCCTGCTGAACCGGACAAGTCCCTGCTGAACCGGACAAGTCCCTGCTGAACCGGACAAGTCCCTGCTGAACCGGACAAATTTTGAACCATGTACAGATGGCTGTAGTGACCCTTTCCTCACTGACATGAAGGGGTTAATAGGATTACCTGACAGCGGCAAGATGGCAGTCATAGTGCACAATGTTGAAGTGAGAGACCGTGCTGTAGCCCTGCTGCTTGCGCGGTTTGTTCTCCGCCTCCTCCAGGGAGACGCGCTTTGTGAACGTGTAGATGCCGAGCACTTTGGTGGGCTGGAAAAAAGAAAAAAAAAAAAAAAGCTGAAGATTCTCACAATGAAAAAACCTTCTGGACCCGACTCTCTCCTGATACTTCCAAACTGTCTCACAGCAGAAACTCAAAACTTGTGTTCGCTCATCAAATGGTGAAGAAGTCTGAACCACGAGGAAAGCTCAGATGCTAGTTATGACACGCGTGTTCTGTCACGTAAAGTAACGCAAGACTCCAATAAAATAATTACACCCCAACTTTAGACTTTTTTTTTTCCCCCCCCCCCCTCAATTTGGAAGACTAAGATCATACTAGGAGTGCAGAGTGCCATGAACTCACACCCTGAGGGGGGCATCATCGGGGGCGCCCGGCTTTCACTGTGCAGTGAATGGAGCCGTTGTCATCATGTTGGCATCTCTGAGAACCAGAAAGCCCAGAAGAGGACAAGAGGACCCCGGCAGCATCATGACCAGGAACAGAACAGCCCTGTACCTGGAACTTGTAGCCCTCTCTGCAGATACAGCAGGTCAGTCCAGGTTCCTCGATCAGCTCCTCCATCTGCTTCAGCAGAGCCGTCTTTGTGACCACCTGACCCTTCTCATTAGTCTGGAAGATACGAAGATACACACAATATCACTAGAGACACAAAAAATGCCTAACCCAGAAAAAAAACAAAAAAAAAAAAAACACTTGATATTTGCTCCATTTAAACTGTAGCTGCGGACTTTTAAAAAACAGCCACTTACCTGTCCCTCGGCGTGTCCCCCCCGCAGCCCGTTTCACCAGCCGTCCTGTATTCCAGGAGGCCGGCATCTTCAGCGTGGGCAGCCGGCTGTGCAGCTTCACAGCTGGGTGCCCACTGCGCATGCGTGAGTAGCGCTGCGCTTCATGAACGGTCCTGTAGTCTTCTGGGACCCGTCACGTGTCCCAAAAGACTACAGGGAGGGAGAGAGGGAGGACACCTTCCGCTTCCGATCGCCTAGGCGAGTGGACCAGGAAGTGGGAGCGGGTACCTGTCAAATTCGGGTACCCGCTCCCCCCTTACCCCCCCAAAAGAAGCCAATCCTTAATGGGGAGCAGTATTTAAAGCGGAACTTCCCCATTTGGGTGGAGCTCCGCTTTAAGTTGTTCATTCTAATTAAAAGAAGAGATTTTGTTGAATTGGTGCCTTCGTCACCCACCGTCATTCCAAGAGTCCCCAATGCTTTCTGCCTCATCGCCATGGCCATGCGTTTCTTCTCGGCACGGGTCTCTTTCCGCGCAGCGTCAATCTTCTTATTGACGTCCGGGTGTTCTCGGAGCGCCTCCAGCAGGTTCTCAGCCAGGTCCCAATCCCTTCGTCGCTGGACACTTGCTCCAGCTTGTGGAGGTTGGTGATGGAATCCGTGCCAATGAGGGCCTGTGAACCAAGACGACAGACAATTCAGTTACAGCTGGAGTCTGGTTATGCCACCTGCTGACATATTTGCTGGTGGTGAGAGCACACGGGTGGACGAGACCACAGTTACACGTTCATACCTGTGTGGGGGGGTGCTGGGTGGCCAATCCTCGGAGCAGACGCAGAATAAAGGGAAGAGCCGGGCGAGACAGGAATTTCTTCCAAATATCGGGCATCCAGACTGCAAGGAAAATCCACACATGAATAACGGCATGCACACGAACACGCTGCACATGAAAAACGCACACGCTGCACACGAACACGCTGCACACGAACACGCTGCACACGAACACGCTGCACACGAACAGGCTGCACACATTACAGGAAGCACCACGCCAACTTATTTTCTCCAAGCAGAACCCCTTTTCGGGCCGCAAGCAGTAGATTCACATTCTCCTGCAGGGTGCGCTGGTGCTGGCGGTCTGTTAAATCTATGTCCTCACTGACAGCTAGCAGCCAAACATGATGTATGTGATGGCTTGCAGTTAGATCTGGCTCCGTTAATGACCGGGAACCAATCAGCATGGTTTCTAATCATGTGATCACCAATCCAGGTATTCACAAAATAGGCTCTCAGTTTAATACCGCAACTGTCAGGTACAATTACAGTAGTAAGAAAAAAAAAAATGAATTATATATATTTAAAAACAGTGCAACAAATTTTGCTAAATTTTTATTTAAAATTTTACATATTTATTAAGGACATAAGATTTTAAAGTAAGCAAATTAAAATCGTATTCAAGTTAACCGATGCACATTGAAGCTGCTAAAATTGGCCTGGGCACCTAGGCTTAAAGCGGAGTTCCACCCAAAAGGTGAAGTTCCACTTTAACCGTTTTCAATACCGGGCAATTTTACACCTTCCTGCCCCCCAGGCCATTTTTCAGGTTTCAGCGCTCTCACACTTTGAATGACAATTGCGCGGTCATACAACATTGTACCCAAACTAAAATTTTATCATTTTCTTCACACAACTAGAGCTTTCTTTTGGTGGTATTTAATCACCGCCGGGGTTTTTATTTTTTGCTAAATTAACAAAAAAAGACCAAAAATTTTGAAAAAAAACACCCACATTTTTCTTTGTTTCTGTTATAAAAGTTTACAAATAAATAATTGTTCTTCATAAATTTAGGCCGAGATGTATTCTGCTACATGTCTTTGGTGAAAATAACCCAAATTAGGATGTATTATTTAGTTTGTAGGAAAGTTATAGAGTTCACAAACTATGGTATAGATCTGAATATTGATCAATCCTGAAGTACTGACAGCCAATCTCATTTTCTTGAGGTCCAAGAATGTCAGGACAGTACAGATATCCCCCCCAAATGTCAGAACAGTACAGATATCCCCCCAAATGTCAGGACAGGACAGATATCCCCCAAATGTCAGGACAGTACAGATATCCCCCCAAATGTCAGGACAGGACAGATATCCCCCCAAATGTCAGGACAGGACAGATATCCCCCAAATGTCAGGACAGTACAGATATCCCCCAAATGTCAGGACAGTACAGATATCCCCCAAATGTCAGGACAGTACAGATATCCCTCAAATGTCAGAACAGTACAGATATCCCCCAAATGTCAGAATAGTACAGATATCCCCCAAATGTCAGAACAGTACAGATATCCCCCAAATGTCAGAATAGTACAGATATCCCCCAAATGTCAGAATAGTACAGATATCCCCCAAATGTCAGGACAGTACAGATATCCCCCAAATGTCAGAACAGTACAGATATCTCCAAATGACCCCTTTTTGCAGAGTAGACAGTCCGACGTACTTCATAAGAGGCATGGCGAGTATTTTGAAGTTGTATTTTTGTCATAATTTTTTGGAAAATTAAAAAATTAAAAAAATTATTTTCACTATTTTTTTTTTTTACATACTGTCACCAGTGCAGTACAGCGTCATCATATAACTGGCATGGCGGTGAACAGGGACACTGACTGGTGACAGTATGAAAATATATATATTTTAATTTTTTTTTTAATTTTTTTATTATATTTAATTTTTTATTAAATTTTTTTAAGATTTTTTTTTCATATTTTACTATGACCAAAGTAGTACAATGTTACCATAGTAACATTGTACTACTTTGGGGAAGTGATCAGTATTTTTTTTTTTTTTACACAATTTGCTTATAGCAAAGAATTACTTTGCTATAAGCAAGCATTTAACAGAATGAAATCGATTCATTCAGCTTTTTTTTTTTTTTTTTTTGTGCTTAGCTGTGATTTGGTCACAGCTAATCACATGACATGTGCATGTGACCTGCTGTGACCATTTACAGCTAGGCACTAGTATACAATGGATGGCATCATGAATGAAGCCATCCATTGTATACAACTGTCATGTGACCTGCTGTGATTGGTCACAGCAGGTCACATGGTACCAGCAACGGGAGTCGGTACTCAGATCTGTCATCGGCCGTGTCCAAGGTGCACGGCCGGTGACAGATCGCGCTCCTGCGCCGCTCTGCATTAGCGCAAACTGCGCATGTGCGGGGGCACGCCAAATGACGTGCACATGGAGTGCAGGAACACTTTTGAAGCCGCCAAACGGCCATTGGCCGGGCGGCTAATGGTTAAAGATTGGTCCCCCGCTCCCCATTCAAGACTGGCACCTTTGGGGGTGCCCAAATAAAACAGGTACCCCGCTCCCACTTCCGCTGCAATCGCCTAGGCGTTCGGAAAACCGGAAGTTGTCCTCCCTCCCCGAAGTCTTGTGGGACACTTGACAGGTCCCAGAAGTCTACAGGGCCATTCATGAAGCGCAGCTCTACTCGCACATGCACAGTGGGCACCTGGCTGTGGAGCCGCAAGCTGTCACAGCCGGGTGCCCACACTGAAGATGCCGGCGCCTTGAATACAGGACGGCTGGTGAAATGGGCTGTGGCGGGGGCAAGGCGGGATCGTGGGACAGGTAAGTGGCTGTTATTTTTTAAAAGTCAGCAGCTACAGTTTTCGTAGCTGCTGACTTTTATTTCTTTACAGAGTGAGAGGAACTCCGCTTCAAATGACCCCTGGTCACAAAAAGGTTTTAAAATCACAACTCCAAACCTCAGGTTTTATGGCCATGTGTCCCCCATCCCCCCGCTGGGAAGATCTGCCCTCACTTCCTGTCCTGATGATGACAACGTGCCAAGACTTACAGCAATGTACAATACAGCCCAAACAGGCTCCAGGACCTGGCGCTCCAACTCGGTCCGTTTTCTGCTCTGCGGGGGAATGTGATCATATATAGACTACTTTGGGTGATGATGATCACACTGACAGCCAATCACATGATCAGAAAGCCAGCTTTCTGATTGGGCCAGCTCCCTTTGGTGGGAAGGAGTTAAAGACAAAATGATTGTAAATTAATAAAAAACAAAACACTGTCAGGAGCTCCAATGAAGCTCTCGCATTATTTCGAATTTCTTGGCCTCTTTCCATAAACGCCCCGCAGGAAGGAGGCGCTGACTCACTTCTTGGCGCTGGGGATGTGCTTCTTCATGTAGTCCAGGGCGTTCTGCGTGATGCCCTTCTGCAGGATGAGGTCCTTCAGCTGATGCCCATTGCTGTTGTTCTTGATGCCGGCTGCGATTTTACAGAAACAGTCCAGGAAGACTTTGTCATCGGCGCAGTGTTCATCATCATACCTAGGACAGAGGACAGGAGTGACACCTTACCATACAATGTCATGCAATGTAGCCAAGTCACATGACTGGAGACTCCATTTCTTAACCCCCGGTTCACATCTATGTGGCCGTGCGGGTCGCGTTTTGCACGGGCATGAGAGCCCATTCATTTAAATGGACTCCGGTGCCCCGGGATACGCAGAGAAGTCCCGGCACTTCTTTGGAAAACACAGCCGAGCTTCCCAGTAGGGTTGTGTTTTCCAGTGCGGGCGGCGTGCCATTAGAACTATTGGCACCCGCCTACAGGTCTGCATTCCTCTGTGCGGGCGATGCGGCTGCACGGATTTTCGTGCAGATCCGCAGTGGCACCACCCACACAGATGTGAACCTTAGTGTCATTTTGTCCAGGAGTGGCGCCACCTACTTCTCAAAGGTGCAGTACGGCTTGAATCGGTCCACTAGGATCTGCATCTTCTCCATCTCACCAAAGGACAGGTAGGGGATGATCCGCAGGAGACCCTGCAGCACACTGGGGTTGGAGCGGACGAACGTGCTGTTAATCTGATCTAAAAGCATCACCAGCTGATCCTTGTCTCCAGTGAGCAGCAGATTACCCTGAATGAGACAAAAGCATTGAAACTGGCTGCGTATCGCCATCGAAAGTATAAAAACACACTAAAACTGCAACACAGTGGCTGAATGGTCAGCACTTCCGCCTGGCAGTACACAGGTCGTTGGTTCGAATCCCTACCACGGCGCCACCTGCCTGGAGTTTGCATGTACTCCCTGCGCCTGCGTGCGTTTCCTTTCCTCTCCCACACTCCATGTTGGTTTGAATCCCAACCACGGTGCCACCTGCCTGCAGTTTGCATGCACTCCCTGCGCAAGTTTCCTCGGGTACTCCGGTTTCCTCCCACACTTCAAAGACATGCTGGTAGATGAATTGGCTCCTGCCTAAATTGGCCCTAGTATGTGTATGTATGAATGTAGGATAAGGACCTTCGATTGTACGCTCCTCGGGGGCGGGGACTGATGTGAATGAACAATATATATGTAAAGTTCTGCGGAAATTGATGGCGCTATAAACCTGAAATAATAAATACATTTATGGTTTTTTTTGTTTTTTTTAAAAAAGCTGAACTTATCCTTTAATAAATAGGTATACACACACACGATTTATAGTGTGACTGCGATAGTGTGGCAGGCAATCTGGTGTCATCAGACACTGACTAGGAGGTAAACTAACATTGCTAGTGACACAAATACAGTGATCAGAGATAATATTGCACACTGTACTGATGACACTGGCTGTGAAGGGGTTATCAGGGGACAATCAAGGGGTTAACTGTGTGCCAACCAATGCGTAACGTGTGCTGTTTCTTTACAAACAGATCTGGCTGCTTTTTCTCCCTGAACTCAGAGCAGATTTCAGGGAGAAGAAACAGCCAGACCGATCTCTGTGTGTTTGTCAACTGTAATTGTGCTGTGATTGGCCGCAATGGCCCATAATCATTGGCTGTACCCTGTGGACAGGACGACATCTAGGTACGTCGCGGTGCCTGGCTGTACCGCCCACTTGCAGTATATTTTCTGTTAGTGGGCAGCAAGTAGTTAAGTAACCTAAATGGAGAAATATCTTCATGGGTTTTAGAGGATGTCGAAGTATCTTTGTCTTCGGAACTAGAAGGCAGGTGATGGAATACTGAAATGTTAGAATCCCAGGACTGTGGTCTCACCTTGTCTTCACTTAGTGGTTCAGCATTGGACTCATCCAGGATAATCTCCATTATACTCAAGACCTGTTCAGCCACGGCAGCTCCTCCACTGTCCTTACTCTCCTGCTCCGCCACCAGGGCCTGGGGAAAAGAGAGAAAGCTCAGCCACAGCCGCCACCAATTACGGAGAAGATTACCGATCACCAGGCTGGCAGACCCTTACCAGATTGAGCGTGCCTAACATGACGTTCAAAGTGTTCATCTCCAGCTTCACCAGTTGCTGCCGGTTCACTTTGACCTTCACACAATAACTGAAGAGTTTGAGAAGAACCTGGAAAACACACAACAGAGGTCAGGGACCAACCACAAGGAGGGGATGTATGGAAGGAGGGGATGTATGGAAAGAGAACCTGTCTGAGGCCTTCAAAGCTACCAACATGCAGCCCTCTATAATCAGACTGACGGTCAGAAGGTGACGGCCCTGTTGGCCCTCTATATATAATCAGACTGACGGTCCAGAAGGTGACGGCCCTGTTGGCCCTCTATATATAATCAGACTGACGGTCCAGAAGGTGACGGCCCTGTTGGCCCTCTATATATAATCAGACCGACGGTCCAGAAGGTGACGGCCCTGTTTGCCCTCTATATATAATCAGACTGACGCTCCAGAAGGTGACAGCCCTGTTGGCCCTCTATATATAATCAGACTCCCGGTCAGAAGGTGACAGCCCTGTTGGCCCTCTATATATATAATCAGACTCACGGTCAGGGACTCACGGTCCGAAGGTGACGGCCCTGTTGGCCCTCTATATATATAATCAGACTCACGGTCAGAAGGTGACGGCCCTGTTGGCCCTCTATATATAATCAGACTCACGGTCAGAAGGTGACGGCCCTGTTGGCCCTCTATATATAATCAGACTCATGGTCAGAAGGTGACGGCCCTGTTGGCCCTCTATATATAATCAGACTCACGGTCAGAAGGTGACGGCCCTGTTGGCCCTCTATATATAATCAGACTGACGGACCAGAAGGTGACGGCCCTGTTGGCCCTCTATATATAATCAGACTGACGGACCAGAAGGTGACGGCCCTGTTGGCCCTCTATATATAATCAGACTCACGGTCAGAAGGTGACGGCCCTGTTTAAAGTCCTTGATGCCAGCTAGGCGATTTAGCATGCACTCCAGTCCTCCACACTGTGCCATCACTCCAGCCATTTTGTACACTTCCTCTTCATCCTCCTCCTCATCTGCTGACAGGACAATTGAAAGGTTTCATAAATCACATACGGTTTCACTGCCCCCAGACAAAACAGAACTATTAAAGCAGGCCTAGACCAACAATGGAAGGTTTTCTCCTTCCTCCTGCAAGTGACTGAAAAGTGCCACTAAGACCCCCTCCATATACTAACCTTTTGCGAGTATTTGACTCCATCCAATTACCAGCAAATGGCTGCTAGCCTAAAGTTGTAGGGTGTCAGCTGTGGTCAAGGATGGAAATAGAGTAAGGCAGCGGCAAGGAATGGCTACCCTCTGAAGATCTCATACCTAACCCTGGGGAGAAATCAGGAGAGCAGCAGATCTAGCCCCTACCACCTGGAAGAATCAGGGAAGCAGCAGGTCTAGCCCCTACCACGTGGAAGAATCAGGGAAGCAGCAGGTCTAGCCCCTAACACCTGGAAGAATCAGGGAAGCAGCAGGTCTAGCCCCTAACACCTGGAAGAATCAGGGAAGCAGCAGGTCTAGCCCCTAACACCTGGAAGAATCAGGGAAGCAGCAGGTCTAGCCCCTAACACCTGGAAGAATCAGGGAAGCAGCAGGTCTAGCCCCTAACACCTGGAAGAATCAGGGAAGCAGCAGGTCTAGCCCCTAACACGTGGAAGAATCAGGGAAGCAGCAGGTCTAGCCCCTAACACCTGGAAGAATCAGGGAAGCAGCAGGTCTAACCCCTAACACGTGGAAGAATCAGGGAAGCAGCAGGTCTAACTCCTAACACGTGGAAGAATGAGGGAAGCAGCAGGTCTAACCCCTAAAACGTGGAAGAATCAGGGAAGCAGCAGGTCTAGCCCCTAAAACTGGAAGAATCAGGGAAGCAGCAGGTCTAGCCCCTAACACCTGGAAGAATCGGGGAAGCAGCAGGTCTAGCCCCTAACACGTGGAAGAATCAGGGAAGCAGCAGGTCTAGCCCCTAACACCTGGAAGAATCAGGGAAGCAGCAGGTCTAACCCCTAACACGTGGAAGATTCAGGGAAGCAGCAGGTCTAACTCCTAACACCTGGAAGAATCAGGGAAGCAGCAGGTCTAACTCCTAACACCTGGAAGAATGAGGGAAGCAGCAGGTCTAACCCCTAACACCTGGAAGAATCAGGGAAGCAGCAGGTCTAGCCCCTAACACCTGGAAGAATCAGGGACGCAGCAGGTCTAGCCCCTAACACCTGGAAGAATCAGGGAAGCAGCAGGTCTAGCCCCTAACACCCGGAAGAATCAGGGAAGCAGCAGGTCTAACCCCTAACACCTGGAAGAATCAGGGAAGCAGCAGGTCTAACCCCTAACACCTGGAAGAATCAGGGAAGCAGCAGGTCTAACCCCTAACACCTGGAAGAATCAGGGAAGCAGCAGGTCTAACCCCTAACACCTGGAAGAATCAGGGAAGCAGCAGGTCTAACCCCTAACAGGTGGAAGAATCAGGGAAGCAGCAGGTCTAGCCCCTAACACCTGGAAGAATCAGGGAAGCAGCAGGTCTAACCCCTAACACCCGGAGGAAAAATGGGGCAGAAAACATTTCCGGTGTCAACATGCTATACACTGCGACCCCTTTATATCATTTTACCTGTAGTGGAGTCAAGAGACTCAATGAACTCCTCCGTGGCATCACCCAGCAGTCCTCTCATTCGATAGATTATTCTCATAGGTTCCCCCTGATGGATAAAGGTGACAGGTCAAAGCACCAAGACGTCACTCACACGGGTCACAATACAAATCACACGGGTCACAATACAAAATCACACGGGTCACAATACGCTCACGCGGGTCACAATACAAATCACACGGGTCACAATACAAATCACACGGGTCACAACACGCTCACACGGGTCACAACACGCTCAACGGGTCACAACACGCTCACACGGGTCACACAACACGCTCACACGGGTCACAACACGCTCACACACGGGTCACACACGCACACACGGGTCACAACACACACACACCGGGTCACAACACCGCTCACACGGGTCACAACACGCTCACACGGGTCACAACACGCTCACACGGGTCACAACACGCTCACACGGGTCACAACACGCTCACACGGGTCACAACACGCTCACACGGGTCACAATACGCTCACACGGGTCACAATACGCTCACACGGGTCACAATACGCTCACACGGGTCACAATACGCTCACACGGGTCACAATACGCTCACACAGGTCACAATACTATCGGTTGCAATGAGAATAAGCAGCAAATTCAGGATAATGACTTGTACCTCATTAGTTGGGCACCACACCTTCTTGTACACCTCGGCTACAGGGAGATCCAAACTGATAATCTTGTTATTCACCAGCAACTGCAATAGACAAGCAAAATGCAGCTCACCTCCATTATACAGCACGAGGTCTATTTTAGAAGACATTTCTGGGAGATATTTGTAAAAATAATTCCAATACCACTTACCATGACCAATTTATAGCACCTCATACTCAGTGACATGCTAATACAGCACAAACGTTCGCTACATGGGGAAGGGGAGCCTCCCGCTACACGGGGAAGGGGAGCCTCCCGCTACACGGGGAAGGGGAGCCTCCCGCTACACGGGGAAGGGGAGCCTCCCGCTACACGGGGAAGGGGAGCCTCCCGCTACACGGGGAAGGGGAGCCTCCCGCTACAACGGGGAAGGCGAGCCTCCCGCTACACGGGGAAGGCGAGCCTCCCGCTACACGGGGAAGGCGAGCCTCCCGCTACACGGGGAAGGCGAGCCTCCCGCTACACGGGGAAGGCGAGCCTCCCGCTACACGGGGAAGGCGAGCCTCCCGCTACACGGGGAAGGGGAGCCTCCCGCTACACGGGGAAGGGGAGCCTCCCGCTACAAACGGGGAAGGGAGCCTCCCGCTACACGGGGAAGGGGAGCCTCCCGCTACACGGGGAAGGCGAGCCTCCCGCTACACGGGGAAGGCGAGCCTCCCGCTACACGGGGAAGGCGAGCCTCCCGCTACACGGGGAAGGGGAGCCTCCCGCTACACGGGGAAGGCGAGCCTCCCGCTACACGGGGAAGGGGAGCCTCCCGCTACACGGGGAAGGGGAGCCTCCCGCTACACGGGGAAGGGGAGCCTCCCGCTACACGGGGAAGGGGAGCCTCCCGCTACACGGGGAAGGGGAGCCTCCCGCTACACGGGGAAGGGGAGCCTCCCGCTACACGGGGAAGGAGAGCCTCCCGCTACACGGGGAAGGGGAGCCTCCCGCTACACGGGGAAGGGGAGCCTCCCGCTACACGGGGAAGGGGAGCCTCCCGCTACACGGGGAAGGGGAGCCTCCCGCTACACGGGGAAGGGGAGCCTCCCGCTACACGGGGAAGGGGAGCCTCCCGCTACACGGGGAAGGGGAGCCTCCCGCTACACGGGGAAGGAGAGCCTCCCGCTACATGGGGAAGGGGAGCCTCCCGCTACATGGGGAAGGGGAGCCTCCCGCTACATGGGGAAGGGGGAGCCTCCCGCTACACGGGGAAGGGGAGCCTCCCGCTACATGGGGAAGGGGAGCCTCCCGCTACATGGGGAAGGAGAGCCTCCCGCTACATGGGGAAGGGGAGCCTCCCGCTACATGGGGAAGGCGAGCCTCCCGCTACACGGGGAAGGGGAGCCTCCACTAGGACACGGCACTCACCTCCATCCCGCTGTCATCTTCCAATAGGGCCACGAGGTCACAGTCTTGGCAGATCTTATTCTTGATGTCCCTCATTAGAGGTCCAATGCCCGGCTCATTGCTGCTGTAGGGATTCCCCGGCATTCGGCCCTGTAGGAAGTCTTCCTGCTGGGGATCTTTCTCCAGAGTCACAAAGAACTCTGTCACTTCATTCTCCTCCTGCAATTGGAACACAACACATGGTAACATTAACCACTTGATCGCTAGAAGGTTTTACCTGCTTCATGATCAGGGCATTCAGCACTGTGCTGTTTTAACTGGCAGTTGCACGATCATGCAACACTGTAACCAAAAGAGATATATATCCATTCTTTCACACAAATGATGCTTTTTTTGGTGGTATTTAATTGGTCTTTTTTTATTATTTATTAAATCATTTAAAAAAAAAGACCAAATTTTGAAAAAACACCCTAATACACCCTGTTATAAAACAGCCAGTAAAATCAAAATTTCTTCATAACATTAAGTCAAAATGTATTCTGCTAGGTCTTTGGGTTAAAAGAATAAAAAAAAAAAAAATCACCTGACATTAGTAATGGATGAACAGCCTCTTATAGTGTGACTAATAGTGTGGCGGGCAATCATGATCAGTGATGATACACTGTCACTGCACAAATAGGGCAATCAAAGGGTTAACTGTGCTGGACACTCAAGGGATTAAATGTTCCTATCAATCAAGCGCGTGTGTGTATGTGCGCCTTGTATTCACACAGAATCTGGCTGGTTTCTCTCCCTGAATGAAAAATAACTCCGGTAGGAAGACACCAGACAGAGCATGTACGTTCTGTTACAAACAGAGGTCTGTGCTGTGATTGGCCACAACCAATCAGCAGGTATAAAGCCCAAATCATTGGCTGTAACCTGCTGACAGACTCGTGCTGTGGTCAATCACAGAACAGCGGGGGCTGCGTGCAGTGCGTCCGAAAACCAGGAAGTAACTTGCGTGCGTACCTGCATGTTGCTTAGCCTGGAGCTACTGCCCCCCCCCCCCCCCCCCCTCCCCCCGCACGCAGTAAATGTACTGTGGCGAGTGGTTAACCATTGCAGTATGATGGAGCCCCAATGGCTCCTTCCTAGTGAGGTTGATGCCCCAGCCCATTGCCATACAGTGATGTACAGCACCAGGATCCTCCCCCCCCCCCCCCGACACTCACCGGGTATATGATGCTGCACAGTCTTTCAAATATAAAAACGGGAGTCCTGTAATCGTCCAGGCTGTATCGCTTGGCAGTCTCAATACAAACAGCCATGAAAGCCTTGGTTTCCGACTCGGTGCCTGCAGAGAACATGAGGGACAAAACCTCCGTCAAACACCAGATGATCAACCGCACAGCAATCACCTACAAAGGCTGCCACGGTGCAGAGAAACAGGACACGATTAGTGGTCACCTGTTGTCATGTCTTCCAGCATCTCCAGCAGCATGTCCTGCGTCTCATCGATCAGTTTGGTCCTCTGCACCACCAGTTTCCTCAGACACAGGTAGCCGTTCAGCACCGTTCCCACCAGGCGACTCTTGAAATGACGCTTAATGGACTCAACTTCCACAAACGAGGATAAAAGGCCTGAAAACGGAAGAGAGGATTTGTGAAGGGAACAGAAAGTGACTGCGCAAGGGGGCATCCTTCATGGGGCTCCCAATGGGACACCTCAAGTAAAAGGTATAGGGGTGAAGGAGGCCCTTGAAATGTAAAAGGTCAGCGGTGAAGTGTTACGAAGGAGAAGATGGGAGATCAGTAGATATTAAAGCGGCACTCTAGAGGAAGCCTGTGCTGTCCTACCTGTGAGGCTTTTCAAGGCGTAGCCCTGCTGCAGGTCTGTACTGAGCGTTGCCTCCTCCAGCGCCAACAATCGAGCGATTTCCTGTAAGCAGAGAACACTGGTAATACGGATCCATACCTGAAATCCGGATCTGTACTTGGGGGGGGGGGGGGGCATTGATTTATTTACAGGACCAAGCAATATACACTTGTCCCATCCGCCATGTCTGCCAAAGTATACATACAATATATTTAAAATGAACACCAGGAAGATACGAGACACCTAGACACTTTCCCCCCCCCTTTTTCTCCCCCCCCCCCCCCCTTCCAGTCCTAGTCCGGACACTTTCCCCCCCCTTCCAGTCCGGTCACTTTTTCCTTCCCCCCCCCCCCCCCCCCTTCCAGTCCGGACACTTTCCCCCCCCCCCCCCCCCTTCACTTTCCAGTCCGGACACTTTCCCCCCCTTCCAGTCCGGACACTTTCCTCCCCCCCCCCTTCCAGTCCGACACTTTCCCCCCCCTCCCCCCCCCCCCCTTCCCAGTCCAGGACACTTTTCCCCCCCCCTTCCAGTCCGGACACTTTCCCCCCCCACCCCCCCCCCCCCCCTTTCCAGTCCGGACCCACTTTTCCCCCCCCTTCCAGTCCGGACACTTTCCCCCCCTTCCAGTCGGACACTTTCCCCCCCCTTCCAGTCCGGACACTTTCCCCCCCCTTCCAGTCCGGACACTTTCACCCCCCTTCCAGTCCGGACACTTTCCCCCCCTTCCAGTCCGGACACTTTCCCCCCCCCTTCCAGTCCGGGACTTTCCACACTTCCAGCCGGACACTTTCCCCCCCCTTTCCTGTCCGGACACTTTCCCCCCCCCCCCTCCTGTCCAGGCCAATTTTCAGCTTTCAGCGCTGTCACACTTTGAATGACAATTGCACGGTTGTGCAACATTGTACCCGTATGAATTTTTTAGCATTTTTTTTGAGACAGATAAAAACTTTATTTTGGTGGTATTTATTCACCGCTGGGATTTTCTTTTTTTGCTATATAAATGAAAGTCCAAAAATTTTGAAACAAAGTTTTTTCTTATAAAATTTTGCAAATGAACTTTCTTCATAAATCCTGGCCAAAATGTATTCAGCTATCTTTTTAGTAAAAAAAAAAAAAAAAAAAAAAAAAACCTAAACCAAAATGAGTTTATAAACCAAAAAATATAATTTTTCTAAATTTTTTTTCTTTTTTTTTTTAACAAACTGTCAACATGGTGACACTGTACTTGTGGGGGGTGATGAAGATTTTATTTATTTTTTTACACCAATTGCTTTAACACCCATCAAGGCTGTAAAAGCAATAATTTTTCCTTCTCTCTGGCTGCATTCCTGCAGCCAATGAGAAATACTGTGTGAGCTGTGATTGGTCACAGCTCGTCACATGATACAAGGCTGTTGTGAATGGCCCTGTATACCATGTGACCTCGGTGATCATTCACAGATTTCACAAGTAGTAAGCATGATGTCAGGAAGTGACATCTTGTTTACTACTGTTCATGAGATCACTGATTGGCCAATCAGTGATCACGTGAATCGGGGACCTCACACAGAGGTCCCGCACAGGCACTACCAGGCAGTGAAAGAGGGTGATGTTTAGAAACGTCAACCCGCTTCGGGCGTTTATCTACATGGGCCAGACAGGAAGTGGTTAACACATTTAAAAAAAAAAATCAAGCAGTGAGAGTACCCAAATGTGACTTGTATTAGCCTCTTGCAGTCCCTGTACAGCAGAGCTCATAGAGAGAAGAGGAGCAGCACAAGCAGCTGATCAGGTGTGCTACAGAATGCTCATGTGCTAACAAAGGACCCAATGATTGGAGGAGAAAGACTGCCACAAAGATGAGCTCATCAGTCTGCTGCTGCTCCTTTCACTGCCCAATCACAGGCTGGAGGCAGCACAAGACCTGTATTACTGAAGTGTGACAGAACTAGACAGGCCTGTGTAACTCTCAGGACTGGATGAACCAAAGAACCCTTTGCAGGTAAAACAGAGCGTCCCACTGCTGAGCTGCCATTACCTTGGTGATGAGATTTCCGACGTAAGGCAGGACGCCCCGTGCAGCGAGGTACACCTTCCAATGAGCCGGCTTGATGAGCTTCTGATACAAGGCCAGATACTCAGCTGCACATTCACCAGCCACACTCAGCTCATCCAAATAGCTACACAAAAGAAAAAAAAAAACACACCTAAGCTCGTCTATACTTACAATGGACCGAAATTACAAATATCAGGAGCTACTAGGGAGTAAAAATGAATGACACCACAGCAACCTGTTTATTTGCTCGGCAAACTGAACTAGAAAAGAGGAATTTACCCAGTCACAGCAGGCAGCCCAGACGCCTAAAAAAAGGGGCCCTCGCTTCTCCAGCTTCAAGGTTAGGTTCACATATGTGCGGGTGGTGCCGCTACGGATCTGCACGAAAATCCATGCAGCCGCACCACCCGCACAGAGGAATGCGGACCCATGGGCGGGTGCCATTAGTTCCGAATGGACTCCCGTGCCCCATGACACACAGGGAAGAAGTCCCTGCACTTCCGAAAACGCAGCCCGGCCTCATTCACTTGAATGGGTCATGCTTGCCTGGTGCTAAACCCACCAAACATGACAGGGCATAGGAGCCGGCACTACAGAGGAGACATCAACCTACGCGGCTCTCGCTCCCTACTACAGCTTCATAAGTAGTTCCTACGCATTCACTCTCTTTGATGCTCTGGGATGGTGTGTCAGCAAGCCCAGACCGCCATTTACCAGTCACCTGACCAAGATTTCCCGGTAGATCACAATCTACTGGTTGCGGAACCTTTCTAGAAAAATAATCTGATGGCCTTTGTGAGTTCAGAAGGAATTTTGCTTCTGTTAATTGCAGTTGCTGGTGAATAACAAGATTATCAGTCTGGATCTCCCTGTAGCCGAGGTGTACAAGAAGGTGTGGTGCCCAACTAATGAGGTACAAGTCATTATCCTGAATTTGCTGCTTATTCTCATTGCAACCGATTGTATTGTGACCCGTGCGAGCGTACTGTGACCCGTGCGAGCGTACTGTGACCCGTGCGAGCGTACTGTGACCCGTGCGAGCGTACTGTGCCCCGTGCGAGCGTACTGTGACCCGTGCGAGCGTACTGTGACCCGTGCGAGCGTACTGTGACCCGTGCGAGCGTACTGTGACCCGTGCGAGCGTACTGTGACCCGTGCGAGCGTACTGTGACCCGTGTGAGTGATGCCTTGTTGCTTTGACCTGTTGTCTTTACCCATCGGGCGAACCTATGAATAATCTATCGAATGAGAGGACTACTGGGTGACCCGTGCGGCGTACTGGGACCCGTGCTGACGGGGGTTCGAAGAGGGCGGGAGGACGGGGGTTCGCGAGGGCTTGGGGCGGGGTGGGCGGGGGTTCGAAGAGGGCGGGGGGGGTTCTAAGAGGGCGGGGGGGGGTTCGAAGAGGGCTGGGGGTTCGAAGGGGCGGGGGTTAAAGAGGGCGGGGGTTAAAGAGGGCGGGGGGAGGGCGGGGGTTCGAAGAGGGCGGGGAGGGCGGGGGTTAAAGAGGGCGGGGGAGGGCGGGGGTTAAAGAGGGCGGGGAGGGTGGGGGTTAAAGAGGGCGGGGGTTAAAGAGGGCGGGGGTTAAAGAGGGCGGGGGGTTTTAAAGAGGGCGGGGGTTAAAGAGGGCGGGGAGGACGGGGGTTAAAGAGGGCGGGGAGGACGGGGGAGAAGAGGGCGGGGAGGACGGGGGAGAAGAGGGCGTCTACTGCAATTTGGACCAACACAGCCAGACTTGCTAGATTCTGGAATCGACATCTTTTTATTTCATCCTATAAACTATGTACAGTTGTTCTGAATGCTATTGCTCACAAATCAGGGCCACACTGACCTGGTAAGAAGATCCAGAACTTGCTGACGGCGGCTCGGGAAGGTAGCCAAGGCCTCGACAATGGTGCAGGCGGCCTGTCGTGCTGCTTGGGTAGCCGGGGTGAACAGCACCTGCATAGACAGAACAACCACCTGAATCTGTACACATGGCTGCAGAGATCTGCGCAGAACCCAAATGCCATCACACGCAGATAGCGGCAATGGCGACAGATACTCGCGGAACGCACGGTGCTCACCTGTCTCAGCCAGTTGTTATGTCCAAGTTTAAGATCCAGAGGAGTCGGCCTCTTCCCCTTCCTGCTCAGGAATTGCTTCCACTTCCATGAATATTTCTCCTGCAGGTAGAGCTGCCTCAGTTCTGCTTTGCTCAGGGTTTTTCCACTGTTGTCAATCCCTTTCAAAGAAAGAGAAAAAAAAAAAAAAAAAAAATTGCAGCCAGAATAGAACCATTACAGCTAAAATGTCACCCAAAAAGGGGACGCTCCACTCTTCCTCCTCATCCTCCCCCCACTCTTTTTTTTGGGGGGGGGGGGGGAGTGGGTACCCATTTATTTACAGGTACCGGCCTCCCCCACTTCGGGGTACATTACCGCGGAGATCTGAGATGAAGTTCATTTTTTTTAAGTCAGCATCTACAATTTTTGTAGCAGCTGACTTTTAATTTCTTAATACAGGAACTTTTACATAAAAATTTAAATTACCTTTCAAGGGATTTGTAATTCTGTGCAGCCAGTCTTTTGATTTGCGCACATCTTCAACACTGCACATTGACAGATGGCCATTCATAAACCTGATCCAGTAGTGTCACCTCTCAGCCCTTCGCCTCCTCACTGAACAAGGAATCAACATAAGTACCATGTTCAGTGAGACCCCCATGAAGTCATTATTGTCAGGACCCCTGCGGGGCTTGGGGCGGCTCTGTGACGTCAGGACCCCTGCGGGGCTTGGGGCGGCTCTGTGACGTCAGGACCCCTGCGGGGGCTTGGGGCGGCTCTGTGACGTCAGGACCCCTGCGGGGCTTTAAGGCGGCTCTGTGACGTCAGGACCCCTGCGGGGCTTGGGGCGGCTCTGTGACGTCAGGACCCCTGCGGGGCTTGGGGCGGCTCTGTGACGTCAGGACCCCTGCGGGGCTTTGGGGCGGCTCTGTGACGTCAGGACCCCTGCGGGGCTTGGGGCGGCTCTGTGACGTCAGGACCCCTGCGGGGCTTGGGGCGGCTCTGTGACGTCAGGACCCCTGCAGGGCTTGGGGCGGCTCTGTGACGTCAGGACCCCTGCGGGGCTTGGGGCGGCTCTGTGACGTCAGGACCCCTGCGGGGCTTGGGGCGGCTCTGTGACGTCAGGACCCCTGCGGGGCTTGGGGCGGCTCTGTGACGTCAGGACCCCTGCGGGGCTTGGGGCGGCTCTGTGACGTCAGGACCCCTGCGGGGCTTGGGGCGGCTCTGTGACGTCAGGACCCCTGCGGGGCTTGGGGCGGCTCTGTGACGTCAGGACCCCTGCGGGGCTTGGGGCGGCTCTGTGACGTCAGGACCCCTGCGGGGCTTGGGGCGGCTCTGTGACGTCAGGACCCCTGCGGGGCTTGGGGCGGCTCTGTGACGTCAGGACCCCTGCGGGGCTTGGGGGGGCGGCTCTGTGACGTCAGGCCCACTCCCCCCTGCGGGGCTTGGGGCGGCTCTGTGACGTCAGGACCCCTGCGGGGCTTGGGGCGGCTCTGTGCGCTCTGTGACGTCAGGACCCCTGCGGGGCTTGGGGCGGCTCTGTGATGTCAGGACCCCTGCGGGGCTTGGGGCGGCTCTGTGATGTCAGCCCGACAGAAGGCTTGGCTGAATCTGCAGAACTAAGTGCACTCCTGTGACCCAGAGGAGAAGTACGGTCAACCAAGCTTTGGCCATACTCCTCCTTTACCATGTTATACCTTACATGAAAACATCAGTAATTGGGTATTTATCCACAAACATGCGACAGGACCTGATCAGTATTGCCCAACACACATCATCTACAGGAACCAAATCCGTTCAGACGATTGTAAAAGAGACCCTTGGCTGCTATAGAATGATCTTTTGTGCGGACCTGGCAACAATTGGGAGGGGGGTGGGGGGAAGAGCCACAAAAATAAAGACAGGTAGCGATACCTCTGGCGGGTAGACACTTCTTCCAGGCCTCATACGATGCTTTGGGATCTCTCTTGAGCCAGAGCTGTGCCTGAGCATGGATCTCATTGCTGTACGGCTTCACTGTGGTCAGAGATTCAATCGGAACATCCTGCAATGGGAAACAGAATCAGAGTAAAAAGGGGGGGGAAATGGGAAGTTGGGGGTAAAAAAAACCAAAAACAATAAAATGGAGAATAGAAGACGTGACATCTGTACAAATGTGATGAACTGAACAAAGGTAATACTTTTAAAATGAATAGAGGAGATTCGAATGCTAAGCTACAGAAAACAGCTGAGGGGTGCGTGATTTATTGAGGAGGAGGTCTAGCAAGTTGTTTGGGGATTTTTCTTTATCCTCCTTTATACTGGATAGGAAAACTGTTGAATTAACTGAGAATCCAGTCAAATTCTGAGTTTATTTTCTGGTGGGGTTACAAAGTAATAAACTGCATCCAGCCGGTCTTTGGTGAGACCAATCAAAATTCCAAGGATGGGTAGAGATAAAACAAATGACATTCAGTGAACAGCCTGTATATAAGGGATATAGGTAGAAGGGTTGTACGTACTTAAAGGAACACGTCACCTGAAAGCCCACCCGCCAGCTAAGTATACTTACCATCCATGCACCCTCACTGTAAGCTCCACCCTGACAGAGCAGACGTGGTAGAGCTGATCCTGGTGGACGAAGACTGCATTCCTCTACGGTAAAAGTTGGGTCCAGCAATCAGCCTGAGCATGGTCACTTGGAAAGGAAGGGTGGCTGAAGTTTGGGGGAAGAGGAGGTGCCACACGCTCCCCCACACCCGGAAGCCAAGTTCTGTTATTCTAATATAGCACAGAGGTGGTGAGGGAGCACAGATGGGCGAGCGGCAATGTGAGGGGAGGGGGTGAGCGGGCAATGTGAGGGAGGGCGTGAGCGGCAATGTGAGGGGAGGGGGTGAGCGGGCAATGTGAGGGGAAGGGGGTGAGCGGGCAATGTGAGGGGAGGGGGTGAGCGGGCAATGTGAGGGGAGGGGGTGAGCGGGCAATGTGAGGGGAGGGGGTGAGCGGGCAATGTGAGGGGAGGGCGTGAGCGGGCAATGTGAGGGGAGGGGGGTGAGCGGGCAATGTGAGGGGAGGGGGTGAGCCGGGCAGGTGAGCACAGATGGGTGAGCGGGCAATGTGAGGGGAGGGCGTGAGCGGGCAATGTGAGGGGAGGGGGTGAGCGGGCATCATGTGGGGGATGGGGTGAGCGGGCAATGTGAAGGGGGGGGGGGCAATGTGAGCTATCGGGGGCACAGTGGGGGAGGCGGGCAATGTGAAGTGAGGGTGTGAGCTATCGGGGAGCACAGATGGGTGAGCGGGCAATGTGAGGGAGGGTGTGAGCTATCGGGGGAGAACAGATGGAGGGGAGGGGGTGAGCGGGCAATGTGAAGGGAGGGTGTGAGCTATCGGGGAGCACAGAGGGGGTGAGCGGGCAATGTGAGGGGAGGGGGTGAGCTATCGGGGAGCACAGATAGGTGAGCAATGGCGAAGTAAGGGGTGAGGGCAATGTGAGGGGAGGGGGTGAGCATCAGGGAGCACAGATGGGCGAGCGGGCAATGTGAGGGGAGGGGGTGAGCTATCGGGGAGCACAGATGAGCGACAATGTAAGGGAGGGTGTGAGCTATCGGGGAGCACAGATGAGCGACAATGTAAGGGGAGGGAGGAGGGCGTGAGCTATCGGGGAGCACAGATGGGAGCGGGCAATGTAAGGGGAGGGTGTGAGCTATCGGGGAGCACAGATAGGTGCAAGCAGGCAAGTGAGGGGAGGGTGTGAGCTATCGGGGAGCACAGATGGGCAAGTGGGCAATGTAAGGGGAGGGGGTGAGCTATCGGGGAGCACAGATGAGCGGCAATGTGAGGGGAGGGGGTGAGCTTTCGGGGGAGCACAGATGAGCGGCAATGTGAGGGGAGGGGGTGAGCTTTCGGGGAGCACAGATGAGCGGCAATGTGAGGGGAGGGCGTGAGCTATCGGGGAGCACAGATGAGCGACAATGTGAGGGGAGGGTGTGAGCTATCGGGGAGCACAGATGGGCGAGCGGCAATGTGAGGGGAGGGGGTGAGCTATCGGGGAGCACAGATGGGCGAGCGGCAATGTGAGGGGAGGGTGTGAGCTTTCGGGGAGCACAGATGGGCGAGCGGCAATGTGAGGGAAGGGGGTGTGAGCTATCGGGGAGCACAGATGGGCGAGCAGGCAATGTGAGGGGAGGGGGTGAGCTATCGGGGAGCACAGATGGGCGAGCAGGCAATGTGAGGGGAGGGTGTGAGCTATCAGGATGCACGATCACTTTGCCCCGAGTAGGTCACATGGTCTCTGTAAGGGATGGATGCACAATGGTCTGTATATAAGGGATACAGGCAGACATCTTGGATACGGGATCTTACCTTATTCTTCTTGCTCGTCGGTGTTGGTGGTTTAATGAGCTTTTGCAGGATTCGGAGACACATTAAAGTGATATTCTCCACCACAACTGGAGTCTTAATGTTCACGGCCATCAGGAAGAGACTGAGAGCTGCAATGGAGGAAGACGAGGCTCAGATACCTTTGTATAACAGATATTTATTATGAATAGGCAAATAAACGCATTGCTATGCCTTGTATTGGAAAAGCACAGGATTCACCCCAGGATTCACCCCAGGATTCACCCCAGGATTCACCCCGGGATTCACCGATTCAATCAACTAAATAGCAGCACTGCATTCAATGTGGTGCCATTCGCAGGGGGTTTGTTTCATGTACTAGATGAGCAATACTCCCAAAGTTACATAAATATTTCCCGGCACAGAGGGTCCCCCTTTATCATTGTGCCGGGGGGTACAACTCACCACAGCGGAGGCGCAGCTCCCAGCAGCCGTCTTCCTTGGAGATGGAGTCTGTGAGCAGCAGCATCTCATACTGCAGACTGCTGGCCTGGAACACAAGAATTCGGATGAATGAAAACAAAGTCACGTGTATACAAAGTATCCGAATCAATTCAGTTCTTTATAAGTATTCGTCTGCCAACACTCCTCAGTTGGGTAACAGTAGAGTGCAGCACCAACACTAACACACGGACCATGAAATTCCAGATAGGAAACGTCAATTCTTACCAAGTCTGGATTGGCCCAGTGTCCTTTGAGTGCCGTCGACACTTTCCCGATGATCAAATCGTTCATTTGCTGAGTGGCTTCTGGATTGTCCCTTTAAGGTGAAGTACAAGAGTAAGGCAATGGCTTAAAATCAGGGGTCTCCAAACTGTTCAAAGGGCCAGTTTACTTTAGACTTTAGAGGGGCCAGATTGTGACCAGTGAGGATAGAAAACGTCCTGGGCCATTGTCAGAATAAACCATGCCTCAGGGCTGGTGGTCAGTAAGCGGAGGAGTAGTTCCCCGTTATTGGCATCAGTGGGAGGAATAGTGCCCATCATTGGTGTCAGTGGGAGGAATAGTGCCCCAGCATTGGTGTCAGTGGGAGGAATAGTGCCCCATCATTGGTGTCAGTGGGAGGAATAGTGCCCCAGCATTGGTGTCAGTGGGAGGAATAGTGCCCCATCATTGGTGTCAGTGGGAGGAATAGTGCCCCATCATTGGTGTCAGTGGGAGGAATAGTGCCCCATCATTGGTGTCAGTGGGAGGAATAGTGCCCCTTCATTGGTGTCAGTGGGGGAGGAATAGTGCCCCTTCATTGATGTCAGTGGGAGGAATAGTGCCCCTTCATTGGTGTCAGTGGGAGAATAGTGCCCCAGCATTGATACTAGTTAGAATTGTGCTCCATCATTGGTGTCAGCGGGAGGAATAGTGCCCCATCATTGGTGTCAGTGGGAGGAATAGTGCCCCAGCATTGGTATCAGTGGGGGGAATAGTGCCCCATCATTGGTGTCAGTGGGAGGAATAGTGCCCCATCATTGGTGTCAGTGGGAGGAATAGTGCCCCATCATTGGTGTCAGTGGGAGGAATAGTGCCCCATCATTGGTGTCAGTGGGAGGAATAGTGCCCCATCATTGGTGTCAGTGGGAGGAATAGTGCCTCATCATTGGTGTCAGTGGGAGGAATAGTGCCCCATCATTGGTGTCAGTGGGAGGAATAGTGCCCCATCATTGGTGTCAGTGGGAGGAATAGTGCCCCATCATTGGTGTCAGTGGGAGGAATAGTGCCCCATCATTGGTGTCAGTGGGAGGAATAGTGCCCCAGCATTGGTGTCAGTGGGAGGAATAGTGCCCCAGCATTGGTGTCAGTGGGAGGAATAGTGCCCCAGCATTGGTGTCAGTGGGAGGAATAGTGCCCCAGCATTGGTGTCAGTGGGAGGAATAGTGCCCCAGCATTGGTGTCAGTGGGAGGAATAGTGCCCCAGCATTGGTGTCAGTGGGAGGAATAGTGCCCCAGCATTGGTGTCAGTGGGAGGAATAGTGCCCCATCATTGGTGTCAGTGGGAGGAATAGTGCCCCATCATTGGTGTCAGTGGGAGGAATAGTGCCCCAGCATACATTGGTGTGCCCCATCATTGGTGGGAGGAATAGTGCCCCTTCATTGATGTCAGTGGGGGAGGAATAGTGCCCTTCATTGATGTCAGTGGGAGGAATAGTGCCCCAGCATTGATACTCAGTTAGGAATTGTGCTCCATCATTGGTGTCACTTGCAGGAATTCTGCCATACTGCTGGTGTCAGTGGGAGGAATAGTGCCCCAATCATTGGTGTCGCTGGCAGGAATTTATGCCATACTGCTGGTGTCAGTGGGAGGAACAGTGCCCATCAATGGGAGGAATAGTGCCCCTGCATTGATACTAGTTAAAAGAATTGTGCTCCATCATTGGTGTCACTGGCAGGAATTATGCAATACTGCTGGTGTCACTGGGAGAAATAATGCCCCTAGGGCCAGATAAAGGCTAGGAAAGGGCAGCATCTGGCCCTCGAGCCACAGTTTGGAGACCACTGGCTTAAATCATCATGACATCATCATATCTGAGACCTGGGGGTACACGATCCTACCTGGTAAGGAGGCACATGACTTGGCGCACCTCATCTCGCATGGCTGCCGGGCCGCGGCGGAGATTGTAATCGAACAGTTCCCGAATGAGGCCCTGTGACACCAGGATGTGGCGTATGGTGCTGTTGGTGGCCAAGGCGCGGAGCAGAGTGATGCAGTGCTCTGTCACGGCGGACGCACAGCCATAACACTTGGTGGAGGAGGTGTGACCGCAGCTGAGAACAGACAAGGCTCTGTATTGGCTGGCGGTGAACGTGGGCTGCACGGAGGTGCGAGAGGACCTGGTAGCGGCTTCTCTCTGCTGCAAATCATATTCCAAAAGCTCCTTCCGAGAGGCAAAGACTTTCTGAGAAGCAAAACACAGGCATCAGATTGGGGCAGAATAGCTTGTTTTTGGATAAATTAGGACTTCTCAGTTCATGGAATCTCAGCGCTCGCCCGCTCCCGTATTACCTGTATGATCTTGGAAAGCTCATCAAAGGAGTTTTTGCAGTCCCCACAGTACTCCTGTGCCAGCTGCAGTATATAACGATTGACGCTGGCGGAGGTGGAGCTAATCCCTCCGGCGTTGGCTGAATCATCCTGAGAGAGAGCGCAATCAGGACAAGTGCTCTGGAAAGCCAGCACAGTGCCACACACATGCTCAGTCAGAAGAAAGCCTACCTGGGGCTTCTCAGGAGCCGCTTCATTGACTTTACACAGAAGATTCTCCAGCTGCGGTCGGTGGCCCATCAGCTGATGATAGACGCGGTCAGCTTTGTCCAGCAAAGTGTTAATGTTCGTCACGGCCTAACAGGCAAAAAGATTGTTCACGTTAACCCCTTTCTACGGCTGTAAACATATATGGCAGCACAGAATGGGACCTTTTCCTGCACCGTCGCGGCTTCATGCCTTGTATAAATCCTACGTCGAGTGCGCAATAGCTCACGTCCGTCACGGTGAACATGCGGTCACTAACCGCTCCTGGTCGCTTAACTGGCAGCTGTTCGCACGGCACGACCAATTTTTTTTTTTCTTTTTTAAATTTTACTTCTGACAAAAGGGAGGGGCATGACTGGGGTGTGCTGTATGTTATAGTATAGCCAGCAACATACGGATTGGAAAAACAGCAGAAGGGTGACCCTCATCAGTCTGTTGCTGCTCCATCACAGTCCAATCAGCTAGGTGGGGGTGGGGAGAGGACAGTGTCCCTTCTACAGTCTAGAACAAGGGTGGGCAAACTTTTTGACTTGAGGGCCGCAATGGGTTCCAATGGGTTCATATATTGGACCCGGGGGCCGGATCCAAGAGTAGATGAATGATGTGTATGTTCATCCATAGTAAGTATAGTAATTATATATTCCCCCATAGTAAGCATAGTAATTCATCCCCCATATAGTAAATTCCCCCATAGTAATCATCCCCCATAGTAATTCATCCCCCATATAGTAATTCATCCCCCATATAGTAATTCATCCCCCATATAGTAATTCATCCCCCATATAGTAATTCATCCCCCTATAGTAATTCATCCCCCTATAGTAATTCATCCCCCCTATAGTAATTCATCCCCCATATAGTAATTCATCCCCCTATAGTAATTCATCCCCCCATATAGTAATTCAATTCATCCCCCCATATAGTAATTCATCCCCCATATAGTAATTCATCCCCCATATAGTAATTCATCCCCCATATAGTAATATAGTAATTCATCCCCCATCCTATAGTAATTCATCCCCCCATATAGTAATTCATCCCCCTATAGTAATTCATCCCCCCATATAGTAATTCATCCCCCATATAGTAATTCATCCCCCCATATAGTAATTCATCCCCCATATAGTAATTCATCCCCCATATAGTAATTCATCATCCCCCATATAGTATTCATCCCCCCTATAGTAATTCATCCCCCTATAGTAATTCATCCCCCCCATATAGTAATTCATCCCCCATATAGTAATTCATCCCCATAGTAATTATATATAGTAATTCATTCATCCCCCATATAGTAATTCATCCCCCCTATAGTAATTCATCCCCCATATTAATTCATCCCCCATAGTAATTCATCCCCCATATAGTAATTCATCCCCCATATAGTAATTCATCCCCCATATAGTAATTCATCCCCCTATAGTAATTCATCCCCCATATAGTAAATTCAGTAAATCCCCATATAGTAATTCATCCCCCATATAGTAATTCATCCCCCTATAGTAATTCATCATCCCCCATATAGTAATTCATCCCCCATATTAAGTCCCCAAGTCCCCCCTGTGTCAATTCAACTTACCTTTGCTCCGCGCGTTCCTCTCGCCGTGTTCCCGCGCCGTTCCGGTGTAGCATGAAAATCTGTCTCCTATGAGGATCTGTCCCCCTCGACGTATCTGCGCATGTGCCAGTTTCAGGCATTAGCAGCCGATCGGCGATCTCCGAAACATGCGCAGATACGTGGAGGGGGACAGATCCTCATAGGAGACAGATTTTCATGCTACACCGGTCTCCTGACAGTATCACGCTCCACGGGCCGGATTAAAAGGTCCGCCGGGCCGTATACGGCCCGCGGGCCGTAGTTTGCCCATTGCTGGTCTAGAACTAAATAGAGAAAGTGGTATTATTTGCCTGGCTGTACATTGTAGCAGAGCTGGACAAAGCTCAGAACTGGTTCAATGAAAATACAAATATTGTAAAACTGCCCCGTAAGTATTAAATTGGTGTATTTAACTGCTGCCTGGAGTAAGCATTAAATGTAGCAGCCAATAAGAAAAATCCTGCTGTAGATTTTCAAACCCTCTCTCGGCATTGGTGTAAAGGGTCGCTGTGACCAATCAGAAATCAGTCTAGCAGTAAACAATGGCTGCCAAACATGACATCATTGCCTACTACTGTGATCTCTGCTGGTCAATAAGAAGGAGACTATTTTCCTATCTCCTCTGCCCTGTTGGTCACACAGTAGCATCTATCTTTAAGTCATGGGCAAGTGAGCCAAGGACTGACCTTCTCTATTGTTCACTGATGGACACAGCTTAAAGCGGAACTCCAGAAAAAAATAAAAGGTCAGCAGCTACAAAGACTGTAGCTGTTGACTTATAAAAACCAGCCACTCACCTGTCCAACGATCCAGCAGTATCCTCACCATAGCCAGGTTCACTGGCCGTCCTGGATCCCCAGTGCCAGCATCTTAAAGCGGAGCTCTACCCAAAAGGGGATGTTCCGCTTTAAGGGCTGCTCCCCTGCACTCCATTAAGGATTGCCATCTTTGGGGGGCTGATACCCAAATTTGACAGGCACCCGCTCCCACTTCCAGTCCGATCACCTAGGCTAGGAAGCAGGTGTCCTCTTACTCCCTGTCTGTAGTGTTTTGGGACACGTAACAGGTCCCAGAAGACTACAGGACCATTCAGGAAGCGCAATGCTACTCGCGCATGCACAGTGGGTACCCAGCTGTGAAGCCGCAAGTTGCACAGCCGGGTGCCCACACTGAAGATGCCGGCCTAATGGAATACAGGACGGCCGGTGAAACAGGCTGCGGGGGACACACTGCAGCACCGAGGGACAGCCAAGTGGCTGTTTTTTTTTTTTTTTTTTTTTAAAGTCAGCAGCTACAGTTTTTAAAGCTGCCGACTTATTTTTTGACAGGGCGAGTGGAACTCCGCTTTAATTGCGGGCACCCGAAGCTTGTGGCTTCAGAAACGGGTGGCAGCGGAGCTGCGCATTGTGAACGGTCCCATAGTCCTCTGGGACCTGTCACGTGTCCGAGAAGGATGGGAGGGTGCGGTAGAGAACGTTCACTGGTGATCACAGCAGAAGTGGGAGCGGGTATCTGTCAAAATTGGGTACCCGCTCCCCCCGTTCCCCAAAAGGTGCCAATCCTTGGGTGGAGCTCCGCTTTAACAGTAGCATCTATCTGCAATTCATGGGCAAGTAAGCCAAGGACTGACCTTCTTCCGATCCTCTTCATTCTCAATGGGATCTACAGCACAGCAAGGCCGGGCGTACAACATGAAGTCAAAACGGGCGTACTTGCAGAAGCCGCAAGCGTTGCACAAAAACGGATCTTTTTCATCATAATTAATGGATCTAGAAAAGGAGAGAAATTACAAACAGTTGTATGAAGAGCAGCAGAAGATGTAGGAAGCGTTACAAGGCGGCAGGCTGGGCACTGACCTGCACTTGTGGCATTGGTACACATTCTCGCCACAATTTCCACACACACCGGGATTGGCTGGCACTGAAGCACTACAGCGTGGGCACTGCAGAGTCTCTGAGGATGCCTGGTAGTTCTCGTAGAAATCCGCAAATTCGATCATCAAGTTGGAGGCAACAATGGGGAGTGGAAGGTCAATCTTCACCTCTGTCTGTCCGGGAGTCAGCTGAACCTTCTTAGCTTTGTGCCAGCGAGCGGGCCTGCCAGGGGGAAGGAAGACGGGACACATTTACTAAGTGAATCCTTTTTTGAAATCATGAGACATAAGCTGGGAGGCTCAGGCTCCAATCAGAACTTGCTCCAAAGGCCCAATCCCCACGCCCTATTCGTTCCAGGAGACCCTACACTCCATCCCTCATGCTAGAGGCCCCTGCTCCACCCTCAATAACACACCAGAGGCCCCTGCTCCACCCCCCTCGCTCATACCAGAATGCTCCACTCTATACACCCCTTTACCCTCTGCTCTCATTCTGTACAAGAAGGGTCTTTTCGACAGTCGCCCCCCCTGTTGGAGCTTACACAGTCATACTGCCCTTTTAACACGACACCGCAGAGTCCCCTCTCATCACACAACACATGCTTTTAGAAGTCTCACTTGTTCTTGAGCTCCACAATAGCTTGGACAGTCCGGTTGTTGTAATACAAGTTGATGGTTCGGACCATCTTAGTGCGTTTTAAGTCTCCGATCTTCACGGTCACTTTGCTGATAGTGTGGCTGCCGATGAGTTTGACCACTTGCTGTGTGGTGGTGTAGCGGGTGTCCACTTTAATGGATGACAGCTTGATGTTCTATTCAGATGAAAAACAAAAAAACAGACGTTTACTTAGTTTCCCCGGGCATTCAAAAGGTCAGCACACGCCAGGCATGTCAGCTCTGGAGTGATGCAGACAGGATATATTCCCACGTCGATCAGCTTTCTATACATCAACTGGGACCTTGGTGTGGCTGCCACAAGGGGCCCCCTAGTATCTATACGTATTTAGCTGGACTGATCCCTGAAGCCAAAAGCTACAAATTTAAAGCAGATATAAGCCACAGATTAATGTAGTGTTCATTACACTGCTTGCATTAACAAAAATACATGTCATGGTGAAGTACGTGAATTTGACTTGGTATTGCTGTTCCCAGCAGCACTCGGACTGGGAGAGGGTTGGGTGCACGAATCGGGTGTGTTGAATGAAAAATGTGCCGACAAGGAACTAATGGGAGAGCAGAAGGAAGGTTACAGGTGGAAAAAGGACTTCAATATTCCTAATCAGTAAGGGGTGTCCAGGGGCGGACTGACCATTTGGAAACTTGGGCACTGCCCGAGGGCCCGGGGTCAGTAGGGGGCCCCATGAGATGCCCCTGGTACCTTTTTAATAGGCTTTTTTGAGTTTGGGCAAGGACACAGGGGCCCCTATGAGTGAGTTGTCAGTCCGTCCCTGGGGATGTCATATGGTGGACAAAAGCAGACAAGGGCGCACTCTCATCGTGCATTACCGTGATACACCACGTATTTATTAACAAATAGATGTATACTCACAAACCCAAAAGCGACTAAAAACAGAACAGGTGGTCCACGACAACAGACCAATATAAAACTGCACCCTTCATTGGGAACTGACGCGTTTCGGGAGATGAAACCCCTTTTCGTCTCCTGAAACGCGTCAGCTTATCACAATGCAGGGTGCGGTTTTATATTGTCTGTTGTCATGGACCACCTGTTCTGTTTTTAGTCGCTTTTGGGTTTATGAGTATACATCTGTTTGTTTTCTTAATAAATACGTAGTGTACCATGGTAATGCACGAGGAGAGTGCGTTGTCTGCTTTTGTCCACCAGTACCCAGATTTCCCGGTCTCAGAAGGGGCTGCACCTCACCATTTGGCATTCTGAATACAGTTTAGTCTGCATGAAGATTTGAGCGCTGGTTTCGTTTGTTTTTGGATTTAAGGGGCGTCATATACCTGGCAAAGCTGTGTATATCTCAGAAATGGATGGACAAATGCAAACCCTTTGGTTCCCCATTTATGTATTTTATCTGTGTATTTAGCCATTTGACAGTTGAGTTTGATAGAAATTTCCCACAAAGTGCTACAATTATAACCATCTGAAATACGTCGTGTCTGCATCTGACACGTAACCTGTTTTCATCATACCCCAATTACTGGTTCATTAGGCATCCTGCAAAGAAAAAATCTTGCACCTGATTGGCTGTCTTTTCTAATACAAACGTTTAAAAAAAAAAAAAAAAAAAAAAAAAAAAAAAGGGAGTAGGTTAGCAACAGTACATATTATACTTACACAAAACGGAACCTCGGGATTGTTACAAACAAGACAAGGGTCACTTTCCAGATAATAGCCATCAAACTCCACCAAGCCAGAGAGGGTGCTAAAAGGTAAAGGGGACCAATGAATTGCCAAACGCACACAAAAAGACAACAACTACTATCACAAACCCCTTCTGTGCAGCTTCAGAGAGCCAAGCTTTGCTTACTTGTATATATTGGAGTTGGGGTGGTTGGTCAGGATGTGGTTTTGGGTTCGGAGAATCTCAACAGCCTTTTGAGAATATTCCTTAAACTGCATGAAAAAAAAGAAATTGTCTCCAGTCTGTACATTGAATGACAGAGATACTCACAGACGGCTCCTAGTAAAAGTCGTTACCTTCTTCTCCGTCTGAGGTGTCTTTAGTGAGAAATATCCAAGGAGATCCACAAACTGGGCAGCTTTGCGTCCGTAGGCTGGAAGCTCCGGCCAAATGGACCACATCAGGTCCAGGAGAAGCTCCTGTTGGGCCTTGTTGGAATTTCTAGGGGAAAAAAACAAACACAGTAAAAGGTACTTCACTTTATATAGCTGAAGGACAAAGCAGAAACATCATGTATCCAACATGCATTCCCCTAGGTGAAGGACAAAGCAGGGACATCATGTATCCAACATGCGTTCCTCTAGGTGAAGGACAAAGCAGGGACATCATGTATCCAACATGCGTTCCTCTAGGTGAAGGACAAAGCAGGGACATCATGTATCCAACATGCATTCCCCTAGGTGAAGGACAAAGCAGGGACATCATGTATCCAACATGCATTCCTCTAGGTGAAGGACAAAGCAGGGACATCATGTATCCAACATGCATTCCCCTAGGTGAAGGACAAAGCAGGGACATCATGTATCCAACATGCATTCCCTCTAGGTGAAGGACAAAGCAGGGACATCATGTATCCAACATGCATTCCCCTAGGTGAAGGACAAAAGCAGGGACATCATGTATCCAACATGCATTCCCCTAGGTGAAGGACAAAGCAGGGACATCATGTATCCAACATGCATTCCCCTAGGTGAAGGACAAAGCAGGGACATCATGTATCCAACATGCATTCCCCTAGGTGCAGGGACAAAGCAGGGACATCATGTATCCAACATGCATTCCCCTAGGTGAAGGGACAAAGCAGGGACATCATCATGTATCCAACATGCATTCCCCTAGGTGAAGGACAAAGCAGGGACATCATGTATCCAACATGCATTCCCTAGGTGAAGGACAAAGCAGGGACATCATGTATCCAACATGCATTCCCCTAGGTGAAGGACAAAGCAGGGACATCATGTATCCAACATGCATTCCCCTAGGTGAAGGACAAAGCAGGGACATCATGTATCCAACATGCATTCCCTAGGTGAAGGACAAAGCAGGGACATCATGTATCCAACATGCATTCCCCTAGGTGAAGGACAAAGCAGGGACATCATGTATCCAACATGCATTCCCCTAGGTGAAGGACAAAGCAGGGACATCATGTATCCAACATGCATTCCCCTAGGTGAAGGACAAAAGGACAACATGCAGTGGACATCATGTATCCAACATGCATTCCCTAGGTGAAGGACAAAGCAGGGACATCATGTATCCAACATGCATTCCCCTAGGTGAAGGACAAAGCAGGGACATCATGTGTATCCAACATGCATTCCCCCTAGGTGAAGGACAAAGCAGGGACATCATGTATCCAACATGCATTCCCCTAGGTGAAGGACAAAGCAGGGACATCATGTATCCAACATGCATTCCCCTAGGTGAAGGACAAAGCAGGGACATCATGTATCCAACATGCATTCCCCTAGGTGAAGGACAAAGCAGGGACATCATGTATCCAACATGCATTCCTCTAGGTGAAGGACAAAGCAGGGACATCATGTATCCAACATGCATTCCTCTAGGTGAAGGACAAAGCAGGGACATCATGTATCCAACATGCATTCCCCTAGGTGAAGGACAAAGCAGGGACATCATGTATCCAACATGCATTCCCTAGGTGAAGGACAAAGCAGGGACATCATGTATCCAACATGCATTCCCCTAGGTGAAGGACAAAGCAGGGACATCATGTATCCAACATGCATGTATCCAACATGCATTCCTCTAGGTGAAGGACAAAGCAGGGACATCATGTATCCAACATGCATTCCCCTAAGTGAAGGACAAAGCAGGGACATCATGTATCCAACATGCATTCCCCTAGGTGAAGGACAAAGCAGGGACATCATGTATCCAACATGCATTCCCCTAGGTGAAGGACAAAGCAGGGACATCATGTATCCAACATGCATTCCCTAGGTGAAGGACAAAGCAGGGACATCATGTATCCAACATGCATTCCCCTAGGTGAAGGACAAAGCAGGGACATCATGTATCCAACATGCATTCCCCTAGGTGAAGGACAAAGCAGGGACATCATGTATCCAACATGCATTCCCCTAGGTGAAGGACAAAGCAGGGACATCATGTATCCAACATGCATTCATGTATCCAACATGCATTCCCCTAGGTGAAGGACAAAGCAGGGACATCATGTATCCAACATGCATTCCCCTAGGTGAAGGACAAAGCAGGGACATCATGTATCCAACATGCATTCCTCTAGGTGAAGGACAAAGCAGGGACATCATGTATCCAACATGCATTCCTCTAGGTGAAGGACAAAGCAGGGACATCATGTATCCAACATGCATTCCTCTAGGTGAAGGACAAAGCAGGGACATCATGTATCCAACATGCATTCCCCTAGGTGAAGGACAAAGCAGGGACATCATGTATCCAACATGCATTCCCCTAGGTGAAGGACAAAGCAGGGACATCATGTATCCAACATGCATTCCCTAGGTGAAGGACAAAGCAGGGACATCATGTATCCAACATGCATTCCCCTAGGTGAAGGACAAAGCAGGGACATCATGTATCCAACATGCATTCCCTAGGTGAAGGACAAAGCAGGGACATCATGTATCCAACATGCATTCCCCTAGGTGAAGGACAAAGCAGGGACATCATGTATCCAACATGCATTCCCCTAGGTGAAGGACAAAGCAGGGACATCATGTATCCAACATGCATTCCTCTAGGTGAAGGACAAAGCAGGGACATCATGTATCCAACATGCATTCCCCTAGGTGAAGGACAAAGCAGGGACATCATGTATCCAACATGCATTCCCCTAGGTGAAGGACAAAGCAGGGACATCATGTATCCAACATGCGCATTCCTCTAGGTGAAGGACAAAGCAGGGACATCATGTATCCAACATGCATTCCTCTAGGTGAAGGACAAAGCAGGGACATCATGTATCCAACATGCATTCCTCTAGGTGAAGGACAAAGCAGGGACATCATGTATCCAACATGCATTCCTCTAGGTGAAGGACAAAGCAGGGACATCATGTATCCAACATGCGTTCCTCTAGGTGAAGGACAAAGCAGGGACATCATGTATCCAACATGCATTCCCCTAAGAGTTACTCAATATATAACAAGAAACCTGTATTCCTGAACTGGACCAGAATGACGCTGACTGACCTGTATATATATGCAGGGCTAAGCAGTGAGCCTGCCAGCGCACAGAGGAAGCGTTTGACTCGAGGAGGAAGCAGCGGAGGAACTGGATCAATGTCTCTTTATCAGCAAATTTATTTAGCTGGTTAACAAGAGCGGTGCACAGCTGCTCCTCCTGGCTGCTCGAACCCTCGCCTGAAAGACATGAAAGTTTCCTGAGTCTGGTTCAAATGTCATCAATCCCCCACCCCAATGCAGCCATATTCAGCCTCCATGAGACCTACCTTCCTTCTCTTTCTCCTTTTCCTCTTTCTTACTTTTCTTGGTTGAAGACTTGGTCTGTGATCCTGGCTGGCCAGAGGATGGAGTGCTGGAGGAAGCAGAGGATGAAGCTGCGGAGAGGACTTTTACTGCCACAAAGGGCACAGGACAGGAGCTGCAGCAGCACCGGGGACACACACCTTCATCCCACCAAGAAGCTGACTTGGAGCAGGAAGTACAGGACGGCTGATGGGAGAGACAGTCACCAAAAAGATTAATTCACACAATGTAGATCTGCACATAGTTTACGGTGTCACTCTTCAGTTCACGGGTGTCTACAGGGAATCCTGGAGGAATGGGATCTTACTGTGATTTCATGGTTTTGTAATTCACATTAAAGCGGAGTTCCACTCACACCGGTCAAAAAATAAAAGTCAGCAGCTAAAAAAACCGGATCGGTTTCGATCAGAGGCTTTTCTAAGCTGGCAATGGCCGGTAAAGAAAGAAACCCGGAAGTTGCGGCTTCTGCTTTCTGACGTCACACAGTGGTAGGGACGGCATCCGTTCCCCCGGAAAAGGATGCCGCCGGATGCGTCCCTACTACGCTCACCAATCGAATGGGAGTGTCAGATAAAGTCGGCAGTGTGAGGGTGGTGAGGACCCCCTTCCACCGCCTATAAAAGTAATCCAGCGGTTCTTCAGCTGCTTGGATTACTTTTACAAGATGAGAATCGATGGCCCTAAAGAATGATATCTCCCTTCCAATCCAAGAAAGTTCAGGTCCCTGCTATGGACAGGAAGAGGTTAACCCTGTATTTAGAATGGAGTTGTCTATATCATCTCAGCTGTCCCGTTTTCACATTCAGGTTTGAGTTGTGTCCGACCCCAGATGAAGCCTAAGGCTTGAGGGACTTACAGTCATCTTTGACGCAGAACTTCTGCCAGTTGATGGTTCTCTGGGACGCAATTTTCAGCGCAGGCTTTGAGATGTTCCATCTGAAACAAAAGTATTGCATGAATACCGCAGAGTCTGCGCCAAATGACCTTCCGTAACCGTTTCCTGAGCACCTCTTACCAGGTTGATCAGCGTGTCGTACTGCAGCGCAGATCCAGAGCTCGCCGTCACCACCCCGGCTCGCAGGAAGATGCCATGCTCCTCCAATAACTTCTTGATGCCGCGGACATGGGAATCCAAGGTGTGCAGATCTCTCAGCTGGCGATATTTTTCTTTTGAGCCGCAGATAAACAAGAGGAGCTTCCGAACTTGGCGGCGAACAAACGGGGTCTGCTGAATCATTAGATACTGTGGAAAGCGAAAGCCATGCACAATAAGAACAGTGTATATGCTACACAGAGGGAGATAGACTGCCCAATGTCCTACCCTCCACACACTGCCCAATGTCATACCCCCCACCACACTGCCCGCCGTCATACCCTCCACACACTGCCCGCCGTGACAAAACCCCCCCCCCCACACACACACACTGCCTGCCGTCACACCCCACACCCTGCCCGCCATCAATACCCTCTGCACCCCGCCCGCCGTCACACCCTCCGCACCCCCGCCCGCCGTCACACCCACCGCCCGCCGTCACACCCACCGCCCGCCGTCACACCCTTCACACACCGCCCGCCGTCACACACCCTCCACACACACCGCCCGCCGTCACACCCCCCCACACACACAAACCCGCCCGCCGTCACACCCTCCCCACACAACACACCGCCCGCCGTCACACCCCTCCCCACACACCGCCCGCCGTCCACACCCTCCCCACACACCGCCCGCCGTCACACCCTCCTCACACACCGCCCGCCGTCACACCCTCCACACACTGCCCGCCATTTTTACAGACCTCAGACAGGAAGTAGAACCAGGAATGGTCAAAAAAAACGGGTGGCGGGATTCGGGAGTTCGTGTCCGCAATCTTCTTTATCTGGTAAGGCAGACGGAGAACCATCTCGGTGAGCAGCTGGGGTGTAGGCCTGGAAAACGTCTGCCGCGTGGCCCTAGACCAGGAACAAGCACAATAAACATTAAAAAGGTATTCGTTTGATATGGGTGTGAACAACCAAACACAGCAAAACGGACAAAATCCCACTCAAATAACTTCTGAAGAAACACTGAGGAGACCCAGGTCAATCAAAGGGGTATTCCCTAGACCTGCTGGACTGCGGCCATGCTCATTTAAGGGTGACAACACCTAGAACTCCCCCATCCAACCCCACCTCCCCTCTCTGTGGATAAAGGGCCTGTTTAAAGCGGGGCTCCACCCAAAAGGGGAAGCTCCGCTTTAAAGACTGGTCCCCCGATCCCCATTATTATTATTATACAGTATTTATAAAGCGCCAATAGTTCGCTCAGCGCTGTACATTACAGAGGGGGACAGAACATGTGACAGAACAATACCAATACAATGCAAAACATGAGGGGATCGAGGGCTCTGCTCTTTCGAGCTTACAATCTAGGAGAATCTAGGAATCTCCCCATTAAGGATTGGCACCTTTGGGGAGCGGGTACCTGAATTTGACAGGGACCCGCTCCTACCTAGGCGATCGGAAACAGAAGTTGTCCTCCCTCCCCGTAGTCTTCTGGGCCACAAGACAGGTCCCAAAAGACTATGGAACCATTCAGGAAGCGCAGTGGGCACCCGGCTGTGAAGCCGCAAGCTGTCACAGCCGGGTGCCCACACTAAAGATGCCGGCGCCTGAAACGTTGATAGAAATGGATATATTCCAATTGGAAGTTGCCATTATCCGCCCTGGCTGTACAATATTCCAAAAGGGCAGATGGTAAGAATCAGGAGAAATTGTACAAAATATGAGGATTACCTGGAACAAGCAGAAGGACTGGCAACTAGATTTATAGAAAAGGGTTACTCAGAAAGTATGATAACACAAAAAATTAAAGAGGTAGGTAATATGGACAGAGATTTACTCCTGGGAGAAAAAAAAGAGAGAAGCAACCCAGGAGGATAATATACCTATTATTATGGACTTTAATGTCCATCACAAAAAAAAATTGAGTCGATATTCAATAAACATTGGAATATCCTGAAGTTGGACCCTATGTTAACAACAATACTACCAGAACATCCCAGGTTTATCTATCGAAAAGCCTCTACTATTAAATCCAGAGTGGTTAAAAGTGTATTGGACCCCCCACAAATGAATAAAGTAACCTTTCTGAATGAAGAAGGTTTTTTACCCATGTAAAAAGTGTGTAGGATGTAGGACCACGAAAAGTGGTAGACGGAAAAAGTTTTTAGTTAATACTACTGGACAGGAACACAATATTAAAGACTTCATCACGTGTAAAACTATGGGAGTGGTATACTGCTTACAGTGCGAGTGCGGTTACCAATATATTGGGAGGACTAAAAGACCGCTTTGGAAGAGGATAGGGGAACATGTTAGAAATATTATAAAGGGATTCCCAAAGCATAATGTCTCAAAACATTTCTCTAAGTGTCATAATAAGGACCCCACCAAAATGCAGTTTTGGGGTATAGAGAAATATAGAAAGCACTGGAGAGGCAGTAACAAGATTAAACAACTTAGCCAAGCGGAGTCACGCTGGATACATGACATGAGAACGCTAGTCCCAAGAGGCCTAAATGTAGAGTTTGATCTTAATTCCTTTATTAATGATTATTAAACTAATTAGATTGTCGAGTTTTTAAGCTATGACTGTTACTTATTTTTTATTGTAAATTATGGGGTTACTGCATACTCAGGTAGTCCGTATGTACTTTTGATTAGTTGTGTAGTGATAGGAGTATACTGTGCATATTTATTTTTTTTATGTTATTTTAAGGTTTTATTATATTTTGCACCAGTATGTACTCACATCTTATTTCACTTATCTAGGATATGTAGAGAGAGTTGTTTTTTACTTTACTAATTCTACCGTTTTTATGCATTTTTTATGATTTTTTAGTTTTTAGTAGAGGAGTTACCCTTTAATATAGAGCTGGGCATTGTATAGGATAGAGAGACCAGGGTGCATTATGGGTCTCCCATTTAGTTTAATGGGTGTCTCTTCAATTCTTTATATATATATATTTTTGTATATATATAATTTTATTATATACTCCTTATGGATTTTTAATTATGTAATATTATTAAAGTTAGTTGTATTAGATATGCGATATAGGGGCTAGTCTGTAGTAGATAGCCTTTATATGTGTTGGTTTGCGATCCTATGATTTACAAGAGGATTTATTGTACTAGCAGAGGATTACTAGGCATGTCTCTGCTAAATAGTCTCCAAGAAAATGGCGGCGGCCGCAATTAGAACGGATTAAAGGGCGGGATAGTTGGCTCCACCGCACTATATAAAAGGAGGCAGCGTCTCCATAGCGATACCCAGAAGAAGTCACGAGGTACGTGACGTAACGCGTAGGCAAAACATAGACGCTACTTCCGGTATCCGGAGTGTCGCACTTCCGGTGTGGGACGCCATTTTCCTGGTTATCAGGAAGTCATTACTAAGAGGTTGCAGTTTTACCCTGAGAGGAATACATTGGGACTGTGCAAACAGAATGTAAGTCACCTGTTACTACTATTTATTAAAAACCCTATTTGATTGGAAAATACTACACAATGGAGGATCTGTTTTTCTACTCACTGTCTTTGTGAGAGAGAGCTTACAGACAACCGGTGGTGAGGAATCTGGGAGGCATAGCAGTGAAGGAGTGGAGGAGACCTGATAGGAGGAATATCAGGAAGGTGCCATTACCAGGAATCCTGAGGATCCAGGGTGATCCTAAAGGCTTGTGGGCCCCTTGGGGTCGCAGGAAGGAGGTGAGCAGGCATTTCAGCCAAAGTGGATAAGAGTGTGTTGGTTCACGTGTGGCACTACCTATACACACTATGCATGGTTATCAAGAACACTTTAAATAGAAGAATGCGAATAAGGAAAATTGGACATTGAATGAAGTTGAAGTGGCACTGTCACCTGTTACCTATTTGATTTATTTATCGTTTGGAGTGACACTATCACTTTTATCTTATTTTTTATCTTTTTATTTTTTACTCAGTATTACTAGAGCACTGAGAAGATTTCAGCACTTGTCACATTTAATATATACTGTATACTGCATATTCTGATATTGTTGGGTTTGTCCGTTTCTAGTGCTATTAGTGGCATAAGAGCACTGTGGAGATTACAGCAGGTCACATTTGATTTAATATTTTTTTTATTTATTTTTTTTTTTTTTTTTTTTTTTTTTTTTTTTTTTTTTTTTTTTTTTTTTTTTTTTTTTTTTTTTTTTTTTATGGTTTTTATGACATTTCTTAGAGCGCTACACTAATGTATACAGGCTGGTGAAACGGGCTGCGGAGAGGACACCACGGGATTGTGGGACAGGCAAGTGGCTGTTTTTTTTTTTTCAAAAGTCAGCATCTACAGTTTTTGTAGCTGCTGACTTTTTATTTTTTGACAGTGTGAGTGGAACTCCGCTTTAATGTTATGGTCACCATGTATTTATAAATTGAAGAAAGCTTCAGTTTAGTTGGTAAGTAGTTGCCTTTAATTGTGATGCTTCATGTGTTTTTTTTTTTGTTTGTTTTATAGCCTATAGTTTTACTATATCCGATTCCCCTTGTCTCTAGTGCAATATGGAAAAACAAAACAAATTGAAAACAAAGATGACACAGTTATTTGTGATAGGCCTCCTAGATTGTAAGCTCCAAGGATCAGGCCCGCCTAACCCTGTTGTATTGAACTGTATTGTCTCCCGTTATATTGTAAAGCGCTGAGCAAACTGTTGGTGCCATAAATCCTGTATAATAATAATATTAGGTGCTCTGAAATCTCTTTGCACTTACCTTGACATATTGCCGGAGGAAGAATGGACTCATGTCAGGCGGGGACGATGTGGTGTGAGGTTTCAGGAGCTGACTGGAGGCCACAGGTTCCTCGTCGCTCTGCTGGCTCTTCCAATAATCCAGCAGAGATTTGAGAACATGGAGGCAGTAATCCACAGCGCCAGAGCTCAGCAATGCAGTGGCGGTGGCACTGGATATCAGAGAGGAGGACTGCGGACACAAAGAAGAGGGAACATACACATATAGGTGTTAATACACAAATACATCTACCAGCTTCAAAACTTTGTCACCTTCAACTGCACAATTTACCTGTTACTTGTGAGGGAATAAAAGCCCCTCAGAGACCCCTCAGCATTCACTGAGAATTCAGCCCTTCATACCCTTACAGCAGCCTGCACCCGTACAATGGAAGTTTGCTCACCTCACAGATGGAAGACTTGGAGCCGGATTTTGTTCTAGACATAAAGACGCTGAGCAGCCTCATGACCACGAGATGGACTTCGTTCAGAGGGGTGCGCTCGTTCTTTCTGGAGACATCCTGGGATAAACAGATTGCAATGTAACTCCAGCATTCATGCAAATCAAGAACTGGATTTCAGTCATTACCGCTTTTTTTTTTTTTTTTTACCTTTTTGTCCAATCCAAGCTCAGCGATGAGTTGGGACAGCAGGTTATCCAGCGCCCCTTTATCCTTCTCATCTTCCCCGTCCAGATCGGCAGTCAACATCAGAACCACCTGGGGAAACAGTACAGTGTTCTCAGTCACATGGAAAGGCACCCTGTACAAGGCAAGCTGCTGACAGGGCAACCAATGGCCCCTCCTTACCTGCATGTATGGGGATGGCGCGGACACCACCGACAGTTCGCAGGCTGGGCATGGATTGAAGAAGACGTTCTAGGAGCATGAGACGGACCATGTGAAGTCTAGAAGTGGGATGTAAGAGTAGATACAAGTGACTGATCGTCAGCTTACAGACACATTGGAGTCCTCCTCTCAAAGGAAACATCAGGAGATGAGCTCTGCTATAGGAGGTACACCAAGGAACTGTACACCCCCCCCCCCCCCCCCAGACCTGACTTATCTAAGCTGCAGTTTATTATTAACACTTATAGGTCTTGTCCCTCCCCCAGCCTGTGATAGGACAGCGAGTCTAGGTTCACACTACAGCGATGAGGTAAATCCCATGTGATTCGCACAGGAACCGCACCGCATTTCTGTACAAATCAAATGCGATTTGTGTGCGGTGCAATTGGAGCTGTATATTTTGTTTGGCTCTATTCGCACCAGGACCCTTTTTTGGTCCATAATAGAATCGAATTGCATGGGTATTCACACCTATGCGATCCGATTCTGCACGTCGCACTGTGTTTCGCGGACCGATGTCGATGTGTTGTTTATACCCCCGCATCGGTTCGTATGAACGGGGTGCGATTGTGATGTGCATTTGTTATATTTTTTTTTATCAAAAAGGTGAATTTCTCCTTTAAGGGCCGCCTTTTATATCCCACCTCCAGAATCTACAGAGTCACATCGACTGCTTTATCGAGATGCCTCTGAAAGTCTAAATATACTGACAGTATGAAGAATTTACAGACCTGTTGCTGGTGTGAACATCGCCTTCATTTCTCCCCCTCTCCTTCCGAACCTTCTCCTTCATGCTGTCCAGTTGTAGTGCTGATTGCTCCGGTGCTGGAACTGATGCTGCCGGGCCCTGTAGGATGACCTTCCACTGTGGTGTCCCCGTAGGCACTGCTCCGTCCTGAAACTAAAAAGGCAGACAAGATGCTCAGCAATGGTTGTGCCGAGGGACCTTCTCTGTACAGTAACAACATGTAGACACTGTGGACAAAAAGGGACAACACAGTGAACCTACCTACCTAAAGTGTACCCATTTTATGGTGTCAGGATTGCAGGAAAGCCCAGAGACCACTGCAGGCACAATGGCTTCCAGGACTGACACTTTCATGCTACATTAAGCTGCAGCTTAAAATGTCCTTTAAATTTGCAATAAGGCTTCACAGCGCCGAAAGGCGGCATACTAGACTAAAATCAGGATTCCCCATTTGTAGGCTTCTTCCAGGTCAGTGAAAGACTGAGAATGTGAACTACCTGGGTGTCATGGCCAACCATCAGACAGGTCAGTGAAACACACGGAGAATGTGAACTACCTGGGTGTCATGGCCAACCATCAGACAGGTTAGTGAAACACGGAGAATGCAAACTACCTGGGTGTCATGGCCAACCTTCAGACAGGTCAGTGAAACACGGAGAGAATGTGATCTACCTGGGTGTCATGGCCAACCTTCAGACAGGTCAGTGAAACACGGAGAATGTGATCTACCTGGGTGTCATGGCCAACCTTCAGACATGTCAGTGAAACACGGAAAAATGTGAACTACCTGGGTGTCATGGCCAACCTTCAGACAGGTCAGTGAAACACAGAGAATGTGAACTACCTGGGTGTCATGGCCAACCTTCAGACAGGTCAGTGAAACACGGAGAATGTGAACTACCTGGGTGTCATGGCCAACCTTCAGACAGGTCAGTGAAACACGGAGAATGTGAACTACCTGGGTGTCATGGCCAACCTTCAGACAGGTCAGTGAAACACGGAGAATGTGAACTACCTGGTGTCATGGCCAACCTTCAGCAGGTCAGTGAAACACTGAAAATGTGAACTACCTGGGATGTCATGGCCAACCTTCAGACAGGTCAGTGAAACACGGAGAATGTGAACTACCTGGGTGTCATGGCCAACCTTCAGACAGGTCGAGTGAAACACGGAGAATGTGAACTACCTGGGTGTCATGGCCAACCTTCAGACAGGTCAGTGAAACACGGAGAATGTGAACTACCTGGTGTCATGGCCAACCTTCAGACAGGTCAGTGAAACACAGAATGTGAACTACCTGGGTGTCATGGTCAACCTTCAGACAGGTCAGTGAAACACTGAAAATGTGAACTACCTGGGTGTCATGGCCAACCTTCAGCAGGTCAGTGAAACACGGAGAATGTGAACTACCTGGGTGTCATGGCCAACCTTCAGACAGGTCAGTGAAACACTGAGAATGTGAACTACCTGGGTGTCATGGCCAACCTTCAGACAGGTCAGTGAAACACAGAATGTGAACTACCTGGGTGTCATGGCCAACCTTCAGCAGGTCAGTGAAACACTGAAAATGTGAACTACCTGGGTGTCATGGCCAACCTTCAGCAGGTCAGTGAAACACGGAGAATGTGAACTACCTGGTGTCATGGCCAACCTTCAGACAGGTCAGTGAAACACTGAAAATGTGAACTACCTGGGTGTCATGGCAACCTTCAGACATGTCAGTGAAACACGGAGAATGTGAACTACCTGATGTCATGGCCAACCTTCAGACAGGCGAGTGAAACACGGAGAATGTGAACTACCTGGGTGTCATGGCCAACCTTCAGACAGGTCAGTGAAACACAGAATGTGAACTACCTGGGTGTCATGGCCAACCTTCAGACAGGTCAGTGAAACACAGAATGTGAACTACCTGGGTGTCATGGTCAACCTTCAGCAGGTCAGTGAAACACTGAAAATGTGAACTACCTGGGTGTCATGGCCAACCTTCAGACAGGTCAGTGAAACACGGAGAATGTGAACTACCTGGGTGTCATGGCCAACCTTCAGACAGGTCAGTGAAACACTGAAAATGTGAACTACCTGGGTGTCATGGCCAACCTTCAGACATGTCAGTGAAACACGGAGAATGTGAACTACCTGATGTCATGGCCAACCTTCAGCAGGTCAGTGAAACACGGAGAATGTGAACTACCTGGGTGTCATGGCCAACCTTCAGACAGGTCAGTGAAACACGGAGAATTTGAACTACCTGGTGTCATGGCCAACCTTCAGCAGGTCAGTGTGAAACACAGAGAATTTGAACTACCTGGGTGTCATGGCCAACCATCAGACAGGTCAGTGAAACACTGAAGGTTGGCCATGACACCCAGGCAGTTCACATTCTCAGAGCCCTCTGAGAAGTCTGCTAGATTTGGCCGGATTTCATTTTAATAAAAAAAAAAATGTAAGAAATGCGCGAAGTATACGTTTTCCCGGATTGCACAGGAGTCTGGAAGTGCCTTTTTAGACTGCTAGACATAAATGACACTTTGCTGCTGACATGAATGACTGAGGTATATTTAAAATGTAATGCCGATCTCTCTCTGCTCTCTAAACCCCGAACATGACACACGTACCACTATGCTCACCAGCCACCGAGTCCACGGCACTGCCCCCGCTCTCCGAACCCACGCTGCCTCCGTGATCTGCTGGGGAGGTGCGCAGTGTGGAACCATCGGTTGCGGCCGTGCTTCCTTCATCGTCTGACGCTGGAGCTAGAAGCATGAGGAGAGCTGTTACAGGTAAAAACACAGTCTCTGACTACCGAGCCAGCGAAACACAACACCCCGCCCCCACCCCAACAAAGCAACCGGGTTAAAAGCAAAGCGACCCGCAGACCCCAGCCGAAAGCTTCTGGCCCTGACACTGATCAGCACACACACAGCCACCGCTTCTCATTACCCATGCTGTTAAGATTTCAGAAGTGCCAAGAATCAGGGGGGTTCCTCAGTTACCTGATGCCGTGGTGTCAGACAAGGTTCCGGCATCTAAGGACGAAGAGCTGGGGGCCTGTCCCGACAGTCCCAAACTCTGGAGCCCCAAAGCACTGCTGCTGCTTCCTAGGAGACAAATGATTGGTTATCTGCCATGAACAGAGATGTACAAAAACCACGCATGAGAGTTTTCCAAATGCAATGAAGGAATTCTAGTTCTGGTTGGGAATAATCAGATACCGACAGCATAGATGTCCCGGTGTTAACTGGAATGCAAAGGAGCCCTCGCAATGCTGCGCATGCCATCATAACAGGTACTGGTAGAGGAGACCGGACACCTAAATGTGTGTTACATCTCCTGAAGGATTCTGCATTGACATCTGTGGTCTTCCACTCAGTTTTCCCACCAATCACTTGCAGCCCGCTAGCTTGCTACAGTGCGGGCCTGCTGTGCTGGAGCACATACGTATACGCAGCAGGGGGCGGCTATGGCTGAGACGGCCCCGGCGGCAGGCCCGCCCGGCTGAGACGGGCCCGGCGGCAGGCGCCCCGGCTGAGACGGGCCCGGCGGCAGGCGCCCGGCTGAGACGGGCCCGGCGGCAGGCGCCCGGCTGAGACGGGCCCGGCGGCAGGCGCCCCGGCTGAGACGGGCCCGGCGGCAGGGCGCCCGGCTGAGACGGGCCCGGCTGCGACGTGCCCAGCGGCAGGAACAGGTGCCCCCAGCGGCAGACAGGTTACCACTAGCTCTACCTGAACATACATCACAAGAACCTGCACCAGAAGGGTGGCCTACCTTGCTGGTCTTGTTGCAGACTGAGAGCAATTGCCAATTCCACCATAGTCTCATCATCGGCATCAGGTGGGATGTCCAGCATGGGTGGGAAGCCTTCCGCTCCCGCCAACAGAGCCTCCAGCGGCGAAGGGTTTCCGTTATTCACGCTGTCTGCGCTCTCCAGAACCATCGACTCCGACTGGCAGGACAACAAATCAAACAATGTTATTTCTTCATGGTGACGTCTTTGCTGCCGTGATAAAAATTGTTAGCAGTGCTCAGCCAGTACACACAATTCTCACCACCATCTCAAAATCCCCGTGGTCGACCTCGTTATGTTCCTGGCTTGGCTGCCTGATGTGATCTCCGTTCTGAATGACAGACGTCTGCATTTTATCCTCGGCTTCATCGTCGTCGTCGTCATCCTTGTCACCTGGGGAGAGAGGCAGGCAATCAAAAAAGCCGCGTTCCTCCGGCACCCGACTAACCAATCTGGCTGCCTGCATGTCACATCACCAGGACCACCACAATAAAAGGAGACCCTTTCTAGCCAAGGGTGAGAGAAACCCAAGTGCTCACGGTTAAAGAGGTCCTTGTATGGCGGAGGCATCCTAATTACAGCCACCCCTGAAGGAAACCAAGCTTTCCAACCTAGAGAGAATCAAAACCATGATGTACTGGGGTCTGGGTGGACACCTCGTCATTTCAGGTAGACAGGAGGATGCAGGGACTTCAGCTAGCACAACATGGCTGCCCAGACAAGACTAGCGGGGACAACAAGCAATGACACATACAGAAATGTACAGAAGGTTGTTGGGATGTGGAGAACAACTAGAAAGACTGAACAATAAACATTTAGTAACTGGCACCCTTTTGTTTTTTGGACCTAGACAGCGCAATTTGTAGCCAGCTTGACAAAAATGTCTAATCTCACAGCAATACCACAACATTCATTGAAAGGTCTGATTCCCATAATGCATTTCTCAGATGCTAAAGAAAGCCTACTGAATGCAGCGATAAGCTGGAGACAAACATTTAGAGGAGCTGCCCTTACCCATGGGGGTGTTGCTGCGTGGAGAGGAAGGGAGAGTAACGTGGCGGCGTTTATTTCGAGGGCGCAGGACGCGGATTAGAGCCTGCTTGCACGAGAAGCTCACTGCAGGGTCCTAGAAATGAACAGATATACATGAAGACCAAACACAGACTAGTCAGCGTGAACTGAAAACAAAAAAAAACATTAGAATTGTTTAAAGCTGAACAATGGGCAAACCACTAAAAACAAAAATATGGAATACATATCAGAACAGATTTACCTGCCAAAAGATTGGATATTTCTGTACATCCAGTCCTGAGATTTACACAGCTCTGACATACAATATAAACCATTGTTTGGCAGGGCGGAAGTCCTGGTTCTTCTCTGCTGCAGTTAAAGTGATTCTAAAGGTTGTAATTAAAAAAAAAAAAAAACAAAAACATAAAAAAAAAAAAAACGTCATACTTACCTGCTCTGTGTAATGGTTTTTGCACAGAGCAGCCCCAAATCCTCTTTTTTGGGAACCCTGCCAGCGGTCCTGGCTCTACCCCCCCCCAATAGCAAACCTCTGTGTAAATCAGTGTACACGTCCCCTCTGAGGAAGGCCGATTACCGGCTCTCCTCTCTCTGTCAGCGTGACGGCTCGTGAGGAGAGAAATGCTGAAAACCGGCATTTACTTAGATACATGCGATCAGCTGTGATTGGACCCAGCTGATCACATGACCGAGCTGACGTCTTCGGCTCTTTTCATTGATCGGTGATCCATGGAGTCCGAGGGACATGGCGCACCACCAATCGCTGCGCTGTGCGCACCCGGAGCATGCACGTGCGGTTATAGTGGGAGGATGTCATAGGACGTCCTCCCAGAACGAGAGAACCGCCTTGCGCCCGTCATTTCCTTATATGGCGTGTGGGAGGCGATTAAAAAAAACACTGCGACTGGAAGCAGAAATACCCTGCTATCCGCTGCGGTCAAATGCTGCAACTGCAACTGGCGTGCATTGACTGTCGCCTAAGATCGCAAGTGCAGTGTGTTTAGAAAGCGGTGCGGGAAGCAAGCATGGAAGGCAGGTTTCTGGAGTGAACCCTTAACGTTCGTCATTCATTTTATTAACCCCTTCAGTCCGAAGACATTGTCACCCCCCCGGAATCCCATGTAAACCTCCCAAAGCCAATAACAATGGTCTTGCGACTTCAAGTGTACCCCCCCTGCAAAGTCCGGACACTTTCACCCCCTGTTTTCCAGTTCGCTGCACTTTACCCCCCCTTTGCAGTCCGGACACTTTCACCCCCCCTTCCAGTCCGGACACTTTCACCCCCCCCCCTTCCAGTCCGGACACTTTCACCCCCCCTTCCAGTCCGGACACTTTCACCACCCCCCCTTCCAGTCCGGACACTTTCACCCCCCCTTCCAGTCCGGACCCCCCCTTCCTGTACTCGGGCACTTTCACCCCCCCTTCCAGTCCGGACATCCTGCGCGGGTACACTTTCACCACCCCCCCTTCCAGTCCGGACACTTTTACCCCCCCCTTCCAGTCCGGACACTTTTTCCCCCCTTCCAGTCCGGACACTTTTTCCCCCTTCCAGTCCGGACACTTTTTCCCCCTTCCAGTCCGGACACTTTTACCCCCTTACTGACCAGGGCAATTTTCAGCTTTCAGCGCTATCACACTTTGAATGACAATTGCGCGGTCATGCAAACTGTACCCAAACTAATTTTTTTACCATTTTTTTGAGACAGATAAAGCTTTATTTTGGTGGTATTTATTCACTGCTGGGATTTTTATTTTTTTTGCTATGTAAACAAAAAAAGTCCAAAAATTTTTGAACAAAAGTGTTTTTTTTAATAAAATTTTGCAAATAAAAAAATAATATTTCATCATAAATCTTTGCCAAAATTTATTCCATTATCTTTTTAGTAAAAAAAAAAAAAAAAAAAATTATTTTTTATAACCAAAAATTATAATTTTTATACATTTGTTTTTTACATTTTTATTTTATAAAAAAAAAATTAATATTTATACTGTTATTTATGTTTTTTTTTTACATACTGTCACCCTAGCAGTGTGGTGTCACCATGGTGACACTGTACTACTTGTGGGGGGTGATGAAGATTTTTTTTCTTTTTTTTTTTATACGGATTACTTTTACACCCATATAGGATGTAAAAGCAATCATTTCTCTTTCTCTCTGCAATTGCATTCTTGCACTCATTGAGAAGTACTGAGTGAGCTGTGATTGGTCACAGCTTGTCACATGGTACAAGCCTGTTGTGAATGGCCCTGTACCATGTGACCTCGGTGATCATTCACAGATTTCACACGTAGAAAGCAATGATGTCACAAGTGACATCTTGCTTACTACTTTGCATGTGATCACTGATTGGCCAATCAGTGATCACATGATCGGGACCGTCGTACAGAGGTCCCGTCCGACGATTGGTGTATCACTGTGTCTGGAGGACACAGCGGGCACGGATCGCGCTGCTGCGCGCTCCCAGGGAGCGTGCACAAGCAGGGTGCTAGGGGGAGGCCGTTCATAAACACCCACCCAACCCTGCACTGCCAACGTCCGGGCCGTTTATATGCAACGGCCCGGTCGGGAAGTGGTTAAGTTTGGCATCTAAGAATTGTGCCGGTAATCCCATGTAACCTCACAAAGCCAATAATAATGGTCTTGCCCTGGTCAAGTGTATGCGGGCGGGAACTCCGGCTGTTTTTGGGTTCGCTGTACTTTAGCACTTTGCTACTTGCACTGTTTGCTGGATCAGTCAATACTGAAAAAATGTTTGCAAACTTTTACGGCACTTACAGGTTCAGAGGAAACAAATCAGGAATACATGGAGGAACACACGACATCCTAAATTCTTTCATAATAAAAAAAACCTTCTTAGTGTCCATACAATTATTGCATAAAAACCCAAAAATAAAGCCCATAGATCTTTTTTAAAACTCGCCGTATAAATCCATTAAGTGCTGCGTACCTCAAAATGAAAGAAAACTCAATAGTGTATTATCCTCACAAAATAAATTCATCAATAATCCCTTTTGCTTGAGGTGATTGTAGCCGTATTAGTGCAGACAATTGAGTACTGACAGGATACTTTTTTTATTTGCACTAACATACAATTTTGAGGACAAGCTTTCGGGGAATGTACCTTCTTCAGGTCTAAGCCAGCAATGGGCAAAACTACAGCCCGGCGGACCTTTTAATCCGGCCCATGGAGCGTGATACTGTCAGGATGGCTGTCAGGATGTGTGTAGGCGGGGGGCAGCGTGACGAACGTGAGGGGAGCTAGGCTCCTCTCACAGTCCGTCCTGAAGACCGGAACGGCGCGGGAACACGGCGAGAGGAACGCGCGGCAGCAAAGGTAAGTAAATTGACACAGTGGGGGACTTGGGGACTTAATATGGGGGATGAATTACTATATGGGGGATGAATTACTATATGGGGAATGAATTACTATATGGGGAATGAATTACTATAGGGGGGATGTAATTACTATATGGGGGATGAATTACTATATGGGGGATGAATTACTATGGGGGATGAAATTACTATGGGGAGATGAAATTACTATATGGGGGATGAATTACTATATGGGGGATGAATTACTATATGGGGGATGAATTACTATATGGGGGATGAATTACTATATGGGGGATGAATTACTATATGGGGGATGAATTTACTATATGGGGGATGAATTACTATATGGGGGATGAATTACTATATGGGGGATGAATTACTATATGGGGGATGAATTACTATAGGGGGGATGAATTACTATAGGGGGGATGAATTACTATATGGGGGATGAATTACTATATGGGGAATGAATTACTATATGGGGAATGAATTACTATATGGGGGATGAATTACTATAGGGGGGATGAATTGCTATAGGGGAATATTACTATACTTACTATGGATGACACATACACATCATTCATCTACTCTTGGTCCGGCCCCCGGGTCCAATATATGAACCCATTGCGGCCCTCAAGTCAAAAAGTTTGCCCACCCCTGGTCTAAGCAGTACTGATCACAAAGTTGTAGCAGAATGTTAGAAGATGTGGGGTTGAAGGAGTCTGCTAGTGTCCCGAGATGTTTTATTTCGGTCTCTTGGGTCAGAACATATTCGGTGGTATCTAATGGCCTGACTGTGTATGACGGCACGTTTCGTGTGTTGGGGGTGGAAGCTGGAACTGTGTGGAGGTAGTTGCATCCCCACATCTCTTCTAACATTCTGCTACAACTTTGTGATCAGTACTGCTTGGACCTTGAAGAAGGGGACATTCCCCGAAAGCTTGTCCTCAAAATTGTATGTTAGTGCAAATAAAAAAAAATATCACGGACAGAACTCAATTGTTTCTATTAATAATCCCAAAATTATTTATACCAAAACATTTTTTCATAACTTTCATGCAACACGCATAGATCGTCAAAACACGTGATGAACCGTGAAAACACGTGATAGCGAACCACTCTGTGTACTAATACTATATATAATAATGAACGCTCAGTGTACACATCCAATGTGGCTGAATTGCACACTCTTACCCAAATAAGTAATAAGCCAGACTTTCTAAATAAATCCAAGGGTGGGTATGGATACAGATCTACTGGAACCTCATGGGTACCTGTTGATCTCCCAATCATCTTGTCATGGAAATTTTGTATTTTTGGTTGAACTTTAAATGTGTCATATATGAGTGTTATTCATATGTCTCTCGTGTGGCTTAATTAAAGGTCTGAAGTCTGCAATTGGGCCATGCCATGTACAATGTATGTATTACAGTACTCAGCTCGGTAATGGATGAGATGGCAGATCTGCGCTTATAGACCGGCGTTGTATACCACCTTCGATGCGAATGCCGCCGGCGGTAGGCCGCGGGCCTGTATCCACATATCAGCAGCATAGTACCCACATGGACTCCGTACTTCGCAAGGCGCCAAGCAGTGCGAACTCCGCGTGTAGGCTTATGCATATCTTACAAGCCATTACCGACCTGAAACTGTATCTGGATGGATGTGTTTTAATAAAGATCGTATCGGGCCCATCCAGATACAGACTGATGTTTAATCTAGGGGATGCTTGTACAGAGAATTTACATACCACTAGGAGATAGGAAAGGAAGTATGCTCTCCATAGAGAGCTCATGGGGGGAGGAAGTCTGCTGACCTCAGAGGGCTCATGGGGGGAGGACGGTGATAGATAATAGGAAAGGCTACGCTTCAATCGGAATGTACATCCTGTGTATAGGCATTACCCATGCATTGTTCTGTGGGAGGGGATTGACCTTAGTCATGTGGGGGGCGTGTCTCTGCTTGTAAATAAAAATCGGAGGCTGGGGTTGGATCCGCCTCTATGTGAATTCCAACAGCAGCCTGGGAGAGTGTCGCCCGATTATTCTTAGGTAACAGGAGCTCCTTTTTTCCCCACATCTCAAGATAGCTAACCCAGTTGGAAGGCGCAGGAATCGTGGAGTTTAGCTGCAGTCGCGGTAAGCGAGATTCGCACAGCTTTATGGGGGATTTCTGGGCATCCAACTGTGAGTACTCACGGTAAGGAGAAATTCGTTTCAAAGCGAATTTCCAAGACACCTCTTTTCAGTACTCTTGCCTCCTTAGTACTCCAAAACCATTCATAGAGAGAGAAACAGATCAAACTAGTTCAGTATGTTTGAGATAAATAACTTCACGCTTTAATAAAATATGCTTACATAAAAATGCCAATAAAACAGCATAAAAGATCGCAGGACTCCACCACAAGCAGCTTCCAGGAACGCCAAACAGTATTACCACAGTTAAAATGGCCGCTTTGCTACTTCTGGTTTCTCATGCAACGTCCAACGTGAACTTTCACGTGTTTTCACGATTTATGCGTTTTGCATGAAATTTATGAAAAAATGTTTTGGTATAATTAATTTTGGGATTATTGATGAATTTATTTTGTGAGGATAATACACTATTGAGTTTTCTTTTATTTTGAGGTACGCGGCACTTACTGGATTTATATGGCGAGTTTAAATTGGAAGAAAAGATCGATGGGCTTTATTTTGGGGTTTTTTATGCAATAATTGTATGGAAACTAAGGAGGTTTTGTATTATGATTGATTTATACTTTCAAAAAGGGTGTGAAAGTGGGACTTTTAGTGATTTTTCACAGGTTTTCTAGGAAATTTTTTTGGACAACGATTCACGTTTATAAGATCCCAAATTCTTTGCACACTTACCGGGCACAGCAGCAACATCTGCATGTAAACCCGGGAAGCCAGGTTAATACAGTCCAGCTCACAGGTACAGTATCCATGGATGATGTCCACCAGCGCATTGACTGTGGCTTCTACATGGGTGAGGCCTACGGGGGACAAAATGTGGGTGAATCAAGAGCCAATGCTAGGAGGCATTGTGATACAGAAGGGAACGTACGATGACCTACCAGGGAGGCACGCAGGGGCCAGGAAAGCATTTTTGGGTTTAGATGCGTGCAGCTTCCAGAACTGATTGACCAGCTGGTTGATGAACGTGTAACTTTCCTCCTCTCTGCACTTCGGGGGCTCCTTTGCTTCTTCAATGCACTCTGTGGAGAAATCCAGAATGAAAGCGCCAGAAAAAAGTCACCCAAAAGTTCTATAAAAGGAAGATGGCCTGAACAAGACTTACCCATTTCCCCCGCGGGGAGTTTGGAATCTGTGTAGTGGACGAGGTTGTTCGGACGCATGATGGCGATTGAGCGAGCGGTAATGACCAATCTCTGGAACACCTCTGGATCGAGGTCCTTGCCTTCACGGCTGCAGGTGGTTAAGCTCTGGACGGCATTGCTGAGTAAGGCCTGATCCTGGAAGCACAGAGACCACCATCTAGTAATCTGAACTTCAGACAAATGTTCTGCTTGTTTGTGATGGATAGACTGGAGAAGTACCGGAACCTCTGCCAAGTTTTTACCGCCGACTGTGTGATGGTGTCACACAGAAGCTGGAGAAAATCTCAGACAGAAGTGCAGGGAATGCGGGGTTGTTGCAGGGAGAGCACCAGTTTACTTTGTGAACTGGTAAAGCCTACGTTCTCTGACTGACTGGAGAGACTTCAAGGATTTCCAATACCAAGAATGAATTTACCAGCCATTAACAGAAAGATAAAGAAAAAACACAAAAAATTCTAGCAGAAAGAAAAGGAAAAATGTCCATTCTCAAGGGGCCATTCTCACGGGGCCCGCCCAAGGGGCCATTCTCACGGGGCCCGCCCAAGGGGCCATTCTCACGGGGCCCGCCCAAGGGGCCATTCTCACGGGGCCCGCCCAAGGGGCCATTCTCACGGGGCCCGCCCAAGGGGCCATTCTCACGGGGCCCGCCCAAGGGGCCATTCTCACGGGGCCCGCCCAAGGGGCCATTCCTCACGCCCAAGGGGGCCCGCCCAAGGGGCCATCCTCACGGGGCCCGCCCAAGGGGCCATCCTCACGGGGCCCGCCCCATCCCCAAGGGGCCATCCTCACGGGGCCCGCCCAAGGGGCCATCCTCACGGGGCCCGCCCAAGGGGCCATCCTCACGGGGCCCGCCCAAGGGGCCATCCTCACGGGGCCCGCCCAAGGGGCCATCCTCACGGGCCCGCCCAAGGGGCCATCCTCACGGGGCCCGCCCAAGGGGCCATCCTCACGGGGCCCGCCCAAGGGGCCATCCTCACGGGGTACACCAAGGGGCCATCCTCACGGGGTACACCAAGGGGCCATCCTCACGGGGTACACCCAAGGGGCCATCCTCACGGGGCCCGCCCAAGGGGCCATCCTCACGGGACCCGCCCAAGGGGCCATTCTCACAGGGTACACCAAGGGGCCATCCTCACAGGGTACACCAAGGGGCCATCCTCTCTCACAGGGTACACCAAGGGGCCATCCTCACAGGGTACACCAAGGGGCCATCCTCACAGGGTACACCAGGGTACACCAAGGGGCCATCCTCAAGGGTACACCAAGGGGCCTCCTCACATACACCAAGGGGCCATCCTCACAGGGTACACCAAGGGGCCATCCTCACAGGGTACACCAAGGGGCCATCCTCACAGGGTACACCAAGGGGCCATCCTCACAGGGTACACCAAGGGGCCCAAGGGGCCTCACAGGGTACACCAAGGGCCAATTTATACTATATGTGGTGACAGATGTTTGGCATTTTATTGCAGCGCATCGGCTGACATTTCAGTTAAGTATATGTTTTGTACACTTCAAATAAAGTAAAAAAAAAAAAAAAAACCTAAAAAAAAAGGGAACTGTGCGATGCGATCAATCGTGCCTCACACTGCCCCCTAGCTCAGCAGCAATGCAGAGCGGTGAATCATGCCAGCTGCTCTACAGTTTCACAGAGGCGCAGGGTGAATTGGCCCCAAGCGAAAGCCGGGAGGATTCTAAGGCGGCTGACCCCCAGTACTTCATGTGCCTAGTGCCCAATTCTCCTGGAGGTGGGAGTACAACTCTGGGTTGCTTTATGAAACAGCCCCCACCCAATGGATGATAATGAAACGCCATTCCCAGAGACAATTTAGAAGTTTTTTTTTTTGTTTACAAAAATCATTTTAGATCTGCAGATTAGTTAAAACCCCCAAACATTATATAGTTCCTGAAAGTATGCACACGCAGACACACACACAACTAAAACAAACACACACACACAAAACACACAAAACACACACACACATATACACACACACACATATACAACACGCACACACATATACACACAACCCCACACACATATACACACACACACACACTTACACACACACACACACGCACATACATATACACACACACGCAACACAATACCACACACGCACACACATATACACACACACACAATACACACAAAACACACACACATATACACACACACATATACACACACACACACATACACACCACACCACACACATAAACACACACACGCACACACATAAACACACACACACACACATAAACACACACACCACACCCACACACATATACACACACACAACATACACACACACCACACACAATACCAACACCCACACACACATATACACACACCCCACCCACCCACACACACATATAAACACACACAACACACCCCACACACACCACACCCACACACACAACACACACACACACACACAAAACACAACACACACACACACCACACCACACACACACACACACAACCACCCCCACACACACAACCACACCAACCACACACCCACCAACACACGCTAAAATAGTGGTAGTTCCAACTTATGTCACAAAACAATATTTGCTAAACAGTTTATGAAATACAAAATTTGTTAAGAAAAAACACCACTAAAAAGTTAATTTTTGGTGCACCACAAAACGCAATATATTACCCAATTTTCTGTTAAAGTGATTCGAAAGGCTTATTTTTCTTTTTTGTTTTTGAATGACAAAACATGTCTATACTTACCAGTTTGCAGTGGTTTTGCACAGAACATCCCGGATCCTCCTCTTCTCGGGTTCCCCGCTGGCATTCCCCCCCCCCCCCCCCCCCCTCCCTCCTGTCGGGTTCCCCTACAGCAAGCAGCTTACTAAGGGGGCACCTGCTGCTCTGTGTGTATCCCCCACCCCCCACACACAGAGCCACAGCTCGGCCCCGCCACCTCTCTTCTCATTGGCTCACTGGCTGTGATTGAAAGCAGTGGGAGCCAATGGCTCCAGCTTCTGTCTCAAATCAATGAGGAGGAGGAGAGTCCTGGGATAGGTCGGGACCCAGTACCCACATTGCTGGATCCCCCCCCTTAGGTGAGCAAAAGGGGGCTTAGGTGAGCAAAAGGGGGCTTAGGTGAGCAAAAGGGGGCTTAGGTGAGCAAAAGGGGGCTTAGGTGAGCAAAAGGGGGCTTAGGTGAGCAAAAGGGGGCCCCCCCCAAAAGGGGGCTTAGGTGAGCAAAACCCCCTTAGGTGAGCAAAAGGGGGCTTAGGTGAGCAAAAGGGGGCTTAGGTGAGCAAAAGGGGGCTTAGGTGAGCAAAGGGGGCTTAGGTGAGCAAAACCCCCCCCCTTAGGTGAGCCCCCCCCCCCTTAGGTGAGCAAAAGGGGGCTTAGGTGAGCAATAGGGGGCTTAGGTGAGCAATAGGGGGCTTAGGTGAGCAAAAGGGGGCTTAGGTGAGCAAAAGGGGGCCCCCCCCCCCCCAAACCCCCCCCACCCCCCCCCCCCAATAGGGGCTTAGGTGAGCCCCCCCCCCCCCCTTAGGTGAGCACCCCCCCCCCCCCCCCCCCCACCCCAAGGGGGCTTAGGTGAGAATAGGGGGCTTAGGTGAGCCCCCCCCTTAGGTGAGCAATAGGGGGCTTAGGTGAGCAATAGGGGGCTTAGGTGAGCAATAGGGGGCCCCCCCCCCCCTTAGGTGAGCAATAGGGGGGCTGCTGCACCCCCCCCCCCCCCCCCCCCCCTTCATGCATTCTATGGATGAAGGTAAAAAAACCTTGACCCCCCCTTTAGAACCACTTTAAATGTTGTGATGGCTGTGAAGCCCCCCCCCCACCCCCTTGACAGCTGCCCATATCACCCCCACCTGAAAGCCGACAGGCGGCTTAACATGCACATGCTCCCCCCCTCCTATAGAAGCTGGGAGTGTGTGTACAAAGACCATGATAGCAGCTGGGACTGAAGTGATTAATAAAGTAGAGAAGGGTCAGAACCTCTGTCGGTTGTCTTTTTGTCCCCCCACTATGGGCATCAAACAGAACAGGAAGTGGGACCAATCCCCCCTAATGGGAACACAAGTGACAACACAAACTTGAAGGAGATTCTGAGCCCCCCCACTCTCCCACCCCCTTTGGTCGGAGTTCAGCTTTAACAAACCGGTCAGCCCCCCCCCCTGCCCCCCCGACACTGGTGTTACCTTGTGGTTATGGTAGGCAGAGCGGCCCCCCAGGCTGGCCAGGAGGCTCTTTGTCTGTAGCTGGACACTCGATGGAGTTGGCATAGACAGCAGGACTGTGGCCAGCTCTAAAGCGGAAGCCCTCCTGGGATAGCGGGATTAAAGCAAAATCATCAGCAACTTCAAAAACAAAGTATTTAGGAGAAATTCCTGATATACCCACAATATCCGTATAGAAAAGACTCCTTGAATTATAGTCATTTGAATGTGGCTAGACATCGGCTCTATCAATATGAGCCCCATTGTGGGAGAACAATGTTACCCCCCCCCCCTTGTGCAGGTATAGGGAAGTAGAACCTTCCCCCCCCCCCCCCCCCCCCCCCCCACCACACCTGAGAACATTTATTACAAACTTTCACACCCCCATGTTTTTAAAATTGTTTAATGTACTATCCCCCCTTTTAACATCCCCCCCCCTACCCAGTGCACCAACCCCTAGAACCGCTGTAAAAGTGCCCCCCCCCCCCCCCCCCCCCCCCCCACCCCCCCCCCCCCCCCCCCCCCACCCCCCCCACCCCCCCCCACCCCCCCCCCCCCACACACCCCGGCCCCCACACACCCGGCCCCTACACCACCCGGCCCCCTACACCCCCCCACCACCCCGGCCCCTACACACCGGCCCCACACACCCGGCCCCACACACCCCCCCCCCACACCCGGCCCCCACACACCCGGCCCCCACACACCCGGCCCCCACACCCCCGGCCCCACACACCCGGCCCCTACACACACCCGGCCCTACACCGGCCCGGCCCCACACACCCGGCTCCACACACCCGGCCCCTACACACCTGGCCCCTACACACCTGGCCCCTACTGAGACACCCGGCCCCAACTTTGCCCCGTTACCTCTTTAATGACATTGCCATTTTTAAGTCGAGCCATAAAGCCCAAGTCTATTCTTGTTCCTGTATTAAAACGTATCCCCAGTCCTGCTAGCTGGGATAACCTCCCCCTTTTTACAAAAAAAAAAAAAAAAACTGCACAATTTTTTGCAGATTGAAAAAAAAAAAAAAAAAAAAAAGTGCATTTAATATTTTTGGTTTCTGGAGCCTCTAAAGCATTGCACCAGCGATTAGCAGATTGCTGGTGCCATGCAGGTCTCCTGCAGACCTGTCAGTACATCCGCTTGCCCATACGAGATGTACTGCCAAGTAGATATACTGACAGGAAGAATCAATGAACTATCATAGCGCCATGGTAGTTCACTGAGAGCTATAGAAGCAGACAGCCACAAGGTGTGTCGGAACTTGTAATTCATTCATTCACAGAACACCGTGAGTGAATGATGTGGCCGGGCGGGCAGAGGTAGCAGGGAGGAAAAAATCCCCTGCTAGCAGTCACAATGGGCATCAGGGGGCGCTCTGTTCATAACATCCCCCGCTACCTGTCACAACGGGCATCAGGGGGCGCTCAGTTCATAAAATCCCCCGCTAGCTGTCACAACGGACATCAGGGGGCGCTCTGTTCATAACATCCCCCGCTGTCACAATGGACATCAGGGGGCGCTCAGTTCATAACATCCCCCCTGTCACCGGACGCTGTCACAATGGACATCAGGGGGCGCTCAGTTCATAACATCCCCCCTGCTGTCACGATGGACATCAGGGGGCGCTCAGTTCATAACATCCCCCGCTGTCACAACGGGTCATCACGGGGGGCGCTCAGTTCATAACATCCCCCGCTGTCACAATGGACATCAGGGGGCGCTCAGTTCATAACATCCCCTGTTGTCACGTTGGACATCAGGGGGCGATGAGCATCAGGGGGCGCTTAGTTCATAACATCCCCCGCTGTCACAACGGGCATCAGGGGGCACTCAGTTCATAACATCTCCCGCTGTCACAACGGGCATCAGGGGGCACTCAGTTCATAACATCCCCCGCTGTCACAACGGGCATCAGGGGGCGCTCAGTTCATAACATCCCCCGCTGCCACAATGGACATCAGGGGGTGCTCAGTTCATAACATCCCCTGCTGTCACAACGACCATGAGGGGGCGCTCAGTTCATAACATCCCCCGCTAGCTGCCACAACGGACATCAGGGGGTGCTCAGTTCATAACATCCCCCCTAGCTGTCACAACGACCATGAGGGGGCGCTCAGTTCATAACCCTGAAGATGGGTGTAACATATTACAAAAGGTGAACTTATCCTTTAATAACCCTCCCCTCGGTGATGCCTGATACTGCCCCATAGCTGTGATCGTCTGGTGCTGCTGCGGAGAGGCTGGGCTGTAGAGGATCAGGCCCCTTCACCCTCTCCTTGTCACTCTTCGCCATTCACAAAACGAGTATTTTTCCCAGAATGCAAGGTGCTCTGTACAGAGGCGTCCTAGGGTTGGTGTCACCCGATGCAGGAAACCCGTGGTGTCACCACTCCAGAGAGGAAGGAGCGGTGCCGGTGTAGTGGTAAAATGGAGTATCCCTTGAAGATATGTATCCCCTGAAGCAACTGCGCATGTGCTGGTTTCAGGCCGAAGAAGCCGATCTCAGACATTAGCACAGAGCCGGCGATCAGCTTCTTCGGCCTGAAACCAGCACATGCGCAGTTGCTTCAGGGGATACACATCTTCAGGGGATACTCATTTTACCACTACACCGGCACCGCTCCTTCCTCTCTGGAGTGGTGACACCACGGGTTTCCTGCATCGGGTGACACCAACCCTAGGACGCTACACTGGGGCGGGGGCAGCTGCCACTGTGCCAGCATCCAGCTCCTGCACCCCCTGTGATGGTTGCACCCGTTGCGGCCCGCACCCCCCCTAGGGACGCCACTGGCTCTGTAAATGAAGAGCAGACCCATCATTCCCCCATCCCTACTCCAGTCACAGAACAGAGGTACAGCTACAAGTTGCTGGCGCACGACCTCTGCTCTCTATGCAGTTTCTGTTGCAGACACAGCACAGAAAACGGAACAGAATGCTTCTAATTTAACTGGCTTGAATCCTTTATTTAGGGGCACAATCTGCTCCGCTTTTTCTCAGACTGGAAGAGTGGTGCCTTCGTTATCCCGGTGCCACCCTGTCAATTCCTCCCGAAGTCTTTAGCACACGTGAGGATACGAACAGGTTCACGTAATCTTAGCATCCTACGCCCTGATGCAGATTCTGACTCAAGAGGATAACAAAAATGGTGCTGGCTAACTGGGAAAGGAAGATGAGGGGCACGGTCAAGAGGGGCAGAGACATTCGTCAAAGGGGTAAAAACTTCCTACGTTTTGCACTTACACATTATCTAACATACATGTATCCAATATGAGAACATATATCTGATATTAGGTTTTGTTTTAATAAGACCTTAAAGCTGAACTCCAGGAATTTAGCGACTTTTTGAAAAAACCTGCAGGCATACCATGAGTGAAGTCCAACTAGGCGCCTGCTGTCTTCGTTTATTGGGCTCCAGGGAGAGAACTTCCACAGCTCCAATGGTGCTTACTATGGTCTGTTCCTTCAAGGAGCAGGGTCCAGGAACTGCTATGCCCACCCCCTCTCTCCTCACCCTGCCCATTCACAGAAGCCTTTGTATCATGTGAACGCATTTACAAAATACAAAGGCTTCTGTGAATGGGCAGCAGGGGGGAGGGGTAAACTGCTCTGCGAACTTCTCACAGCCAGAGTGTATCTGCAATAAACCGGTCACAAATAACGAAGGGAAGTCTCGGAGGTGACGTGCACCTAACTGGACATAAAAGTGGTAGTAAAGCGTCAAAAATAACAAAAAACAAAAAAAGAAAAACACAAAAAAAAAAAAAAAAAACCAAAGTCTTCCCCCTGCAAGGTAAAGGTACAATGTGCTAGCATGCATCACATATTAGCACATTATGAAAGAATTACCTGAGAACGAAGCCCTCCAGCGGCGCACCGTCACCACCGACTGGGTTCCATCTTCCCTCAGTCTTCCTTTCGGGTTCGCGGGCTCCGACCATCAGACTGGCTGAGTCGCGATGACAGCACAGAGCTCTGAAGGAACGGCACGGGTATACCGTTCCTTCAGAGCGCATGCGTGTGTGACGTCACCGGCTGCTGCTGGCTGGAATGTCTCATGAGTGGCGCATGTTCAGGAGATCTTCATTTTACCTACAGAAAAGCTTTATTATAAGCTCACCTTTTAGGTAAAAAGTAAAAAAAATGAGTTTCCTACCACTTCACGCCATAGTGCGCCCGCAAGGTTCTGCAATGGTGCCGACTTCCTGGAATTCAGCTTCGATGTGGCAGTAATCATTTTTGTACACTTCGATACGGACGGGGGCGAGCACCTACCTTTTCAGGCACCGGTCCAAAGGCAAAACAGCTCTCCAGAGCCTCCAAAGAGCTCCCCACCAGTCTGCGTAAGAACAAAAGCACAGGACGTGGGTCATCCAGCCACAAAGCCATCATTACTGCAGCATCCGTCTACTAAAACTGGGAGGACACTACTTCTAGACCAGCAATGGGCAAACTACGGCCCGGCGGACCTTTTAATCCGGCCCGCGGAGCTAGGCTCCTCTCACAGTCCGCCCTGAAGTCCCCAAGTCCCCCCTGTGTCAATTCACTTACCTTTGCTCCGCGCGCGTTCCTCTCGCCGTGTCCCGCGCCGTTCCGGTGTAGCATGAAAATCTGTCTCCTATGAGGATCTGTCCCCCTTGACGTATCTGCGCATGTGCCGGAGATCGCCGATCGGCTGCTAATGCCTGAAACTGGCACATGCGCAGATACGTCGAGGGGGACAGATCCTCATAGGAGACAGATTTTCATGCTACACCGGAACGGCGCGGGACACGGCGAGAGGAACGCGCGGAGCAAAGGTAAGTGAATTGACACAGGGGGGACTTAATATGGGGGATGAATTACTATAGGGGGGATGAATTACTATGGGGGATGAATTACTATAGGGGGGATGATTTGAATTACTATATGGGGGATGAATTACTATATGGGGGATGAATTACTATATGGGGGATGAATTACTATATGGGGAATTAATTACTATGCTTACTATGGGGGAATATTACTATACTTACTATGGATGACACATACACAATTCATCTACTCTTGGTCCGGCCCCCGGGTCCAATATATGAACCCATTGCGGCCCTCAAGTCAAAAAGTTTGCCCACCCCTGTTCTAGACTAAATTGCTGGCATCAAAGATCACAGGGGTGAAAGGTGAATGCAAACAAAAAAACAAACAAAAAATAAAAACCAGTGCCTGGGTGCAAAGCCAAGCCACTCGAAGCTGCCGGCCCGTGCCATTATCTTTGCATGTTGGCGGAGTGTGCCAAGGACAAGAATTTAGGTTTTGCTGAGCATTTCAAACCCCACGCTGAAAAAACGGACATGGGGATTGGTCTACTTTTCGGCAAGCCGCGTCTAATATGGCAGGCAAGCTAAATGGCTAGGATGTGGCACTCATGCCCCCAAGCGGAGAGTTTGTTCACCGTACAAGCCAGCGATCTATGAAGAATAAGATTTATTACAATCAAGCGTACCACTCGATCCCGTGACGAAACGCATCAGGAGGGGCCAAACGCATGCAGGCAGAGAGGACAACGACTGGGCATCTACTGGCGGGGGAGGTCAGATGAATACATTGTGTAGCACCCCATTGCGTGCATCTTGCCAAATGGCATGAAGAACATTTTTTTGGTCACATTTGTTGACCGTACAGGATATAGGATCTTCGTCTTGGATGATTATTCGAGTTATTCGGGTGATTGGACATTGGCAAGAAAGAAGTAAGAACTGCCCCCAGCATAACCCCTCCTATTCCCGGCAAGCCTCTGTTTATTGCTAGTGTCCTTGTGTGTATGGAGGTCTTCTCTCGCTGTTCTGGGAGAAGCAAACCCCTTTTTTTGTGCGAGTCTTCTGTTTTTGTGGGCCTGTTCCCATTGGTTGCGGCGAGGTCCACTCCTCAGTTGCATTGCTTTTTGGACATTACAAATATCTAAAGCTAGGACCCAGTGTCCTGTAATGTAGGGTAACAAATATAGGACTTTTGACTTACCTGTAGAATCCCTCTTCACAGTACTGGACACAGGTCCCTCCCCCCTCTGACATCAATCAATGTTGGCTACTAAACTGGGGCTTACTGGTTGTGGGAGGGGTTATGCTGGGGCTGTCCTTGCAGTGTCCAATCACCTGATGGCAGATGCATAACCCAATCATCTAACACACTTGCCAAACACAAGGCCCGTGGGTCGAATACGGCTTGCCAGGCTGTTTAATGGCCCTTGCACCTCTCCTGCAGCTGCGGCACCCCCTACGTCTCTGCTTCCACCTTTTCTCAGGAGTTGGCGACTGAGAGGATGACAAAACTCCTTCACCAGATCCTGCACTGCATCATGTGGCTGCTGACAAGTCCATCTCCTCACCCCCATCGCAGCAGACAGCAGCAGAGAGGAGGACAGAACTCGTCCTACGGATCCTGCCCTTATCTGTGCCGCTGCAGCACCCCCTAGTCTCTGCCTCCTCTGGTCTCAGCAGACTTCAGCAGAGAGGAGGACAGAACTCGTCCTACGGATCCTGCCCTTATCTGTGCCGCTGCAGCATCCCCTGGTCTCTGCCTCCTCTGGTCTCAGCTGACTTCAGCAGAGAGGAGGACAGAACTCGTCCTACGGATCCTGCCCTTATCTGTGCCGCTGCAGCATCCCCTAGTCTCTGCCTCCTCTGGTCTCAGCAGACTCCAGCAGAGAGGAGGCCAGAACTCATCCTACGGATCCTGCCCTTATCTGTGCAGCTGCAGCATCCCCTGGTCTCTGCCTCCTCTGGTCTCAGCAGACTCCAGCAGAGAGGAGGCCAGAACTCGTCCTACAGATCCTGCCCTTATCTGTGCAGCTGCAGCATCCCCTAGTCTCTGCCTCCTCTGGTCTCAGCAGACTCCAGCAGCCACCCGGCAAAGGGGCGGGTGGGGGCTCCCGCCACCCGGCAAAGGGGCGGCTGGGGGCTCCCGCCACCCGGCAAAGGGGTGGGCGGGGGGTTCTGGACACCCAATTCATGGGCGACCCTTTCTGCATCACTCTGCTCAACATCCTTCGACTGAAAGGATGGAAAATTACTGGCCGAAGAGCACCGGCAACCATTGAGATGCAGGCAAGATCAGGGTAATCTGACAGTCGGTAGCGCCAGCTGTCAGAATACAATAGCCGAAGCTGGAGATTCTTCCGTCTGGACAGTTTAGTGTGAATGGAGGAATCCCGTTTCATTTCTTTCGTACTTCCTGCAGACTGAACAAAGAATGTCAGTGTTTGGTTAGATTCAGATCCCGTGTTCTGTACTCCAAGGACTTTACAGGTAACCCGGTTTTTAATCGTTTCAGCTGGCTGAAAGCGGACGATTGACTTTGTAACGATCTAAAAAGGGTTTGTGGAAATCTAAAATAGTTTTTCCCCTACAGACCTGTTAAGAGTGTAAAATGTCACAATCTGTGGACGGGAAGGGAACAGGACGGCACATTTTCTGGTGAAGGCGTTTTGTGATTCACAGGAGACGCATTTGAATACCAATTACTAATTAATTTCGATCACAATTATAATTTTGCAACATTTCATATAAGGAATAGCTGATCCAATCCACATTTTACAGATTGTATTAGAATTTAATTTTGACTTTCACTTGGATCAATGTTTTAGCAGAGTTATACATATAACAAAAAGAAAAAGCGATGCACTTGATTGTATAAATCCTTATTGTTCAGGGTGTCACTAGACTACATTTCTCAGCACAAGAGGTGTCACTAGACGACACTTCTCAGCACCACAAGATGATTGATTTTATTTTGGTCAGATAGCTATAGAAAAGTGAAAATCTCTTGTGCCATCCCTGAAGGTTGAATAGACCGCCACCAGAACCGACTAGCTACCCAGACACCGCCATGCACTGAGGGGCCAAGAACGCAAAACAAGCGCAAAAGGGTCACCAGCAGAGGAACAGGAGCGCACACTCATTCGTGCAGAGGAAGGAAGACTTACTAACCGGTCCAAGATCGTTAAGGTTTCTGGGTCAGAACTTTTGGGGAGCAAAGAAAAAGAAAAAAAAAACAAAAAAAAAAAAAAGAACATGTGAAGCCGAGAGTGCTATTGGGGCTCAGAATTAGGGTGAACCCCAAGAAAAGACACAAAAGACATGATATTGACTAAGCCAAGGCTGACTCTTAAACCGTCTCCTAATATTCTATTGTCATGCCACACCCCTCACGCTCACCTTTCGATGACGGTGCCATTACTTGAAGGTGGCGCTGCGGTCTCTCCGTCGCTCGTTCCGTTGGTCTGGTTGAGATTCGATGGGCAGACGCTGCTCACAGACGCAGAGGGAAATTCCTCTGGCGGCTCATCTGGCCAGCCAAACTGCTCCTTTGTCTTGCCGTAAATTTTTATGGCGTCTATCATGGTGACACCGGCTGGATCCACCGATGCGCCAACTAAAAAGAAGAGATTTTTTTTTTTAAGTCAGTCAGGTACTATTTTAGTTATAAGTGGATTTTGTCGCCGTGATTCGTGGTCACATGACCGGGAAAGGTCCCGCTCGAAAGAGGAGAACGGGACCTTTCCGTGAGTAGGGGACGTGTGCTGGGGGCGCGCGCTCTCAGCGCGTTTTTCTTATTTGCACACAAATGTGAGGCCACTCGGCGTCCAAGCCCAGACACAGGGAGGCCGCTGTGAAGAGGTTGAGAGACACTCCAAAACCGCCAAGGCGACCCAAAAATAGTAAGCGACGGCCATATCTTTAGCCGCTTACAGGCGCTACTCTGCCGCTTCCTCTACTCGCCATTCTTGGGTTCCCCTGGAGGCATTCCTATGGAATATTTCTTGATGCACAGTGAAGGAAAGAAGTATTTGATCCCCCGCTGATTTTGTCTTTGACATCCTTGGACAGCTCTTTGGTCTTTGCCATGGTGGAGAGTTTGGAATCTGATGGTTTGATGGCTCCTGTGGACAGGTGTCTTTTATACAGGTAACACAATGAGATTAACAGCACTCCCTTTAAGAGACTGCTTCTAATCTCAGCTTGTTACCTGTATGAGAGACACCTGGGAGCCAGAAATCCTGCTGAATGATAGGGGATCAAATCCTTCTTTCCCTCATGAACATGCAGATCCGTCATCATTTGTTAGACGCATTTCTGCTGAATTTGTTGTTGTATTCTGTCTCTCAGTGTTACAATACACTGAACATTCGATTTTTAGACCGATCGTTTTTGTTCAAAATCAACAGGGGATCAAATACGCCTTTCCTTCACACACACTTAGAGATACCGTATTTGCCGGCGTATAAGACGACTTTTTGACCCTTGAAAATCTTCTCAAAAGTCGGGGGTCGTCTTATACGCCGGTACACATGTTTAGGGGGGCTGCGGCATTAAGTACAGGGGTTTGCAGGGGCTGATGTCTCTTACCTGGATCCAGTCCCACGACGATCCGGTTCAGGAAGCGCGGCGTCTCCTTCAGTTCGGCCACTGGATGTTCGTGCGGCTGCTCGGCTCCGCCTCCTCACCGGTGATTGGCCGCCAGAACTGTAGCTCAGGAAAGGCACACAGGCGGCCAATCACCGGCGAGGGGGCGGAGCCGAGCGGCCCCACGAAAATTGAGTGCCGGAGCAGCAGGTAAGTGTTCTGTGTAGAGGTGCTGCTGCAACCACATATGCTGGCTGCAGCAGCACCATACGAGAACAGGGTCAGCAAGTCTCAGTGGGAGGAATAGTGCCCCATCATTGGTGTCACTGATACCAATGATGGGGCACTATTCCTCCCACTGACACCAATGATGGGGCACTATTCCTCCCACTGACACCAATGATGGGGCACTATTCCCCCCCCCACTGACACCAACGATGGGGCACTATTCCCTCCCACTGACACCAACGATGGGGCACTATTCCTCCCCCCCACTGACACCAACGATGGGGCACTATTCCCCCCCCCACTGACACCAATGATGGGCACTATTCCCCCCCACTGACACCAATGATGGGGCACTATTCCTCCCACTGACACCAATGATGGGGCACTATTCCCCCCCCCACTGACACCAATGATGGGGCACTATTCCCCCCCCCACTGACCACTGACATCAATGATGGGGCACTATTCCCCCCCCCCCACTGACACCAATGATGGGGCTACTCATTCCTGCCACTGATACCAATGATGGGGCACCATTCCTGCCACTGATACCAATGATGGGGCACTATTCCTGCCACTGATACCAATGATGGGGCACCATTCCTGCCACTGATACCAATGATGGGGCACTATTCCTGCCACACAATGATGGGGCACTACCAATGATACCAATGATGGGGCACTATTCCCCCACTGACACCAATGATGGGGCACCTATTCCCCCCACTGATACCAATGATGGGGCACTATTCCTCCCACTGATACCAATGATGGGGCACTATTCCTGCCACTGACACCAATGATGGAGCACTAACTGACACCAATGATGGAGCACTATTCCTCCCTGATACTAATGATAGGGCACTATTCCTGACACCAATGATGGAGCACTATTCCTCCCACTGATACCAATGATGGAGCACTATTCCTGCCACTGATACCAATGATGGGGCACTATTCCTCCCACTGACACAAATGCCACTGACACCAATGATGGGGCACTATTCCTCCCACTGACACCAATGATGGGGCACTATTCCTGCCACTAATACCAATGATGGGGCACTATTCCTCCCACTGACACCAATGATGGGGCACTATTCCTGCCACTAATACCAATGATGGGGCACTATTCCTCCCACTGACACCAGATGGGGCACTATTCCTCCCACTGACACCAATGATGGGGCACTATTCCTTCCACTGATACCAATTACAGCTGGTGTAAAACCAGTGCGACAGACCAGGGGTCTCCTTGCCTTGACATTTATGGTATGGTGTCACGTGGGCAGGAAAGACCAGGAATCTGAGATCTTAGGTTCAGCTGCCCGGATGTAACATCCCTGCTGGTAAGTAAAGTAGTACAGCAGGGATGTTACAAGCCTGGGGGTCACGGGCATAGCAGCCACGGCGCTCACACACACACCGATTTCTTGATGCCCGCAGCACTGAATGCAATAAACTGAAGAAAATACAAGTTTAAAATTGCTGCAGAGTTGTTCTTTAAAACTTGGTTTAACTTACTGAAGATTGTCAGTTTTTTTGTCAGCTTGTAACGCTTCTTCGCGTGTAAATGGGAAGTCGAACCACCGCGCCCGGCTGAGGTTGAGCTGCATCGTGTGCGGCCGAACATCTCGATGTAGGACGGCGCCCGTTCGATGGCCTGCGTGCCGATCTGAAGACGCATTCCAGTCATCACCATGGTGCTGTTGTTGTTGGTGACTTCCACGGTGAAGCCTCCAGGCTGGAGAGGGAAGAGGCCGGGAACATTTAGGTGGGTTCTAGGAACGGAGCCTACAGAGAGGACTGCAAAGCGGCATACCTTTGTGTTGGCGACATACATCCCGGTGGAATTAAGGCGATGTTTAATCTGCTGCGCGTTGTACAACTGAAGGAGGTCGTTCCCGCCGAACTCCACATCGGTCATCTGCTGATTATGTTCAAAAAAGTCGATCGGAAAGGTCACCTGACTTGACGCTCGAGTCACTAAAAAAAAAAGAAAAAAAAAAAAAAAAAAAAAAAAAAAAGAGGAATTTATTGGATGAAGTGGAAAAAAAGAAACAAAAAGCCAAAATACAAAAGGTGAATCATATCATTTGGTAAACGGTTTTAGCTGCCAGACGTTTCCTGGATTCTGTTCAGCCAGTTATTCATACACTAATGTCTGTACACATGGAGTGCAGGGGATGACATTAGGAATCCTGGGGATCTGTACAACCTGTCTGGGCCCTGTCAGCTAGGCGGTGCAGTCAGTCCATTTGCTTGTGAAGCCGCCAGAGTCCTGAACAAGGCAGACTTGCTTACCTCAAACTCTCTGCGCTAGTAGATATGCAGTGCGAGCCAGCACAGGATGGCCTCTAAGGATCCTGGGTAGATTTTCTATGCCCAATGATCCTGAAAGTTGACACATGTGTACGAGACTTAGAATGACCGAACACAGAAGGGGTGGTGGGGGAGGGGGCAAGATATTGGACATATGGGGAATGTGCACAGCGTCAGGGAAGGAAGCCACAGACCTGGTAGACATGGGGGAGAGAGGAGTCCATATCACTATGTGATGCTCGACTTTTCTGTAAACGATGCTGCACTAGGGTGGACCACCAACACCTGCTGGGCCCCAACACCCCCACTGACCCAGTACAGGAGTACTGCCCGTAATCCCTCATCTGCAGCTCTGCCAGCGAGTGACACCACCTCCAGCTTACTGGACCATGAATGCTGGGGAAACGCTTCCTATAGGTCTCTGCTACATCTTCCCCACTGCCAAGATAACTGAAAATATATTAGGCAGCGAATGGCGGTGTGGGTGGGGCACGCCCCTTAAACTTTTTTTTATTTTTTTTCAAAAAATATTTTTTATTTTTACTAGTAATGGCGCGATCATCAACTTATAGTGGGACTGTGGTGTCACTGGGGGAACTGACTTGGTGTCACCGACATCCTCAGTGATACCAATACAGTGATCAGTGCTAGGGAAGGGGTTAACATGAGGGGCAATAAAAGGGTTCTGTGTGCTCAAAGTGTTTTACTAGGGGGCGGTGTAGTGATGCTTTACTGTAAGCACACTGCTCTGGATGACTGTGCTGAGCCCGAGCCAATAGGGAGGAGGACTGTTAGTAAACAAGGGGTTGAACAGGGTTAACATCTGGGGCGATCAAAGGGTTACCTGTGTGCGGTTTTACAATGTGTGCCGTGTTTGTGCGTCACTGTAAGCACATCGCTTTGCATGGCTGTGACAGGGGAGAGAATTGTTTTGTTTACAAGCAGTCTCCCCCCCCCCCCCCAACTCTGAGATGCTCAGCAATCACCAGGCGCCGGCGAGTAATAACCGGCCGGGGCCCGGTGACTGACAGCCAAGGCCGCAAATGGCGGCTCAGGTAGGGCACGTGCCCCCTACCCGGAAATCCGAAATCACGTACGTATACATACACGTGATTTTGCGCACCCATGCCGCCCTGTAGCGGTACTTATGCTATGGGGCGGATGGGAAGTGGTTAATACTGTGTGTACATAACAATCCAAACAGCAAAGACCTTAAAATTCCATAACTGCAGAATTTGGAAGAAATGTGTTTTTTTGGGTTGCACCAATACTGAATATTTGCCTGAGTACACAAACGCTCCGATACCTTTGTGGTGCGATTTGAGCCTATACAAAATGAATGAGCTCAAATCGCACTGAAAAGAAACGCGTGAGATTGAACAGGGAGGCAGTTGCAATTCCTATCCATAATGCATGCAGTTTCCAGCACCGCTCCTTTGTGATGTCATGGTGACTTCAGCCTGGGTTCACACAGCAGCGGTGCGGGAAACCGCATGCATCATGGACAGGAATCGCACCGCATTCCTGTTTAAAATCCCATACGATTCTTTGCAGTGCAGTTGGAGCTCATTCATTTTGCATGGGCTCAAATCACATCACAAAGCTATCGGGGAGTATTTGACTGAAAAGTATCAGTACTCATACCCGCCGGTAAAAACACGGTGCAACCCTAGTTTTTACCCATAGCAACATTTTTTCCCAACCTTGTACCAAAAAACCCCAAAATAAATAAAAAAAAAAACAAACACCACTGCTATGGGCAACACAAATATGTTCCAGTAAAAGATCCCAAATGCGTTTTAGAAACAACTTACTGACTGCAGCCGGTTTGCGCTTGCGAACCGGTTTCATGATACTGATGCTGCTGCTGGGCTGGAGGGAGGGCTGGAGCCAGTAGGAGGTGTTCTCCACATTGGCCATGTAGATACGCAGACTTCCATCCTCGCACAGGAGGATCATTGTGGTCCTCTGCTGGTCATTGCTCGCCGTGTGACGGATCGCCACCATATCCTGAATCTGCAAAACAAACCATAAAAACGTGAGACGGGCCACAATCGCTCATTACCACCCTCTACGTCTGGGTCCTCTGCTCACTTTGGCTTTAGCCGGCAAGGTTTTGATCTCCTGGATCAGAAAGCTGTCTGGTTTGATCATCACTACCAGAGGGATCCCTGTGGTCTGCTGGACGCAGCACACTAACCCAGGATGGTTCATGACCTCTGACCACTGGCACAGAGCGGGCGTGGTCTTGCTTCCTCCATTGGAACTGAAGAACAAGAGATTATATTCAGACAAACCAAAAAAAACAGCAAAAGGTGCAAACTGGTCAGAAGATAACAAAAACTGCTGCTTAGTGCTGACTTAATACACTCAGACTTTGCTCATTCCAGGCAAAACGATGGGCAATCCCCCTCCCCCGCCCTCTCTGCCAAGATGTTGTGGAAGCCCCAAATCTAAACCCGTGTTGTCAGTCCGAGAGCTTAAAGTGTTCAGACATGGAAGTATGACATGCACGCCCCAGGGCTGCACCCTGCAAAAAGAAGGTCACGTGCCCCCCATATGCATGAAGCATTACAGTTGTGATGGATATGGTAACATGCCTATTTGGTTTCTTGTTGAATATATACATTTATTCTATATACAGTGGGGATGGAAAGTTTGGGCACCCCAGCTAAAAATTTGTATTAATGTGCATAAAGAAGCCAAGGAAAGATGGAAAAATCTCCAAAAGGCATCAAATTACAGATTAGACATTCTTATAATATGTCAACAAAAATTAGATTTTATTTCCATCATTTACACTTTCAAAATAACAGAAAAATGGCGTCTGCAAAAGTTTGGGCACCCTGCAGAATTTATAGCATGCACTGCCCCCTTTGCCAAGCTGAGACCTGCCAGTGTCATGGATTGTTCTCAATCATCGTCTGGGAAGACCAGGTGATGTCAATCTCAAAGGTTTTAAATGCCCCGACTCATCTGACCTTGCCCCAACAATCAGCACCATGGGTTCTTCTAAGCAGTTGTCTAGAAAACTGAAACTGAAAATAGTTGACGCTCACAAAGCTGGAGAAGGCTATAAGAAGATAGCAAAGCGTTTTCAGATGTCAATATCCTCTGTTCGGAATGTCATTAAGAAATGGCAGTCATCAGGAACAGTGGAAGTTAAAGCAACATCTGGAAGACCAAGAAAAATATCAGACAGAACAGCTCGCAGGATTGTGAGAAAAACAATTCAAAACCCACGTTTGACGGCACGATCCCTCCAGAAAGATCTGGCAGACACTGGAGTTGTGGTACACTATTCCACTATAAAGAGATACTTGTACAAATATGGTCTTCATGGAAGAGTCATCAGAAGAAAACCTCTTCTACGTCCTCACCACAAAAATCATCGTTTGAACTTTGCAAATGAACATATAGACAAGCCTGATGCATTTTGGAAACAAGTTCTGTGGACCGATGAGGTTAAAATTGAACTTTTTGGCCGGAATGAGCAAAGGTACGTTTGGAGAAGGGGCACAGAATTGAATGAAAAGAACCTCTGTCCAACTGTGAAGCATGGGGTTGGATCAATCATGCTTTGGGGTTGTGTTGCAGCCAGTGGCACAGGGAACATCTCACGAGTAGAAGGAAAAAATGGATTCAATAACATTTCAGCAAATTTTGGATGGTAACTTGATGCCATCTGTGAAAAAGCTGAAGTTAAAGAGAGGATGGCTTCTACAAATGGATAATGACCCTAAACACACGTCGAAATCCACGGGGGATTACATCAAGAGGAGTAAACTGAAGGTTTTGCCATGGCCTTCACAATCTCCTGACCTCAACATCATTGAAAATCTATGGATAGACCTTAGAAGAGCCGTGCATGACAGACAGCCCAGAAATCTCAAAGAACTGGAAGACTTTTGTAAGGAAGAATGGGCAAAGATACCTCAAACAAGATTGAAAGACTCTTGGCTGGCTACAAAAAGCGTTTACAAGCTGTGATACTTGCCAAAGGGGGCAGTACAAGATATTAACTCTGCAGGGGGCCCAAACTTTTGCAGACGCCATTTTTCTGTTTTCTGTTATTTTGAAAATGTAAATGATGGAAATAAAATCTAACTTTTGTTGACATATTATAAGAATGTCTAATCTGTAATTTGATGCCTTTTGGAGATTTTTCCCATCTTTCCTTGGCTTCTTTATGCACATTAATACAAATTTTTAGCTGGGGTGCCCAAACTTTCCATCCCCACTGTATATCTACTTTTATACTTTATATTTTTAGATTTCTAAATGCTTTGTATGAAATTATATATATGTATGTATGTATGTATGTATGTATGTATGTATATTTGTTGTCTGCTGGTCTTTGTAGTCCTCCTTGCTCAAGAAATGTCTGCTCACCAACCCCTCCCATGGAGCCAACTTGAAGACAAAAGGAATATTTTTCTTTCAATAGAGAAGACATCGGCCAAGATCACACCTATACTCTGGAGAACATTGTTTTGTGTAGAGTGACCAATCAAAGACTAATACAATGCTTACGCTGTTCTCTCGTGATGTTCGCATCATTTTGCATATATAAACTCACTTTTTCATTTCTATAAAATTAGAGAAGAAGTTTTCACAGACCAAACGTGTCAGTTTCTTTATGTGCGCACATTCCAGAGCTGGCCAGCAAGATTAATTAGGACAGGAGCAGATAATCACCGGACACTTAGTCCTCACTAAATCACAGTGACTAGATAACGTGTGAGGCCACGGCTTTTATTCACCCACAGAATAGGTGCGGGCAATCCCTCCTTCTGAGCCCTCCTTGCCCCCCCCCCCCACCTCCAAGTACCTCCCAGTATTTTACAGAATCAAGTATCATTTTGTGGTGCTAAGGAATTAATGATAAAAGGAAAAGTGGCAAAATATATCCCCAGCATCAAAATACCCCCCCCCAGCAAACAATAGATCTTCCTGCAGCCAGCAACAAAAGACCCCAAAGACACCCCCCAGCAATAATAGATCTTCCTGCCAGCCAGCAACAAAAGATCTCCCCAGCAATGGCAGACCCCCCCAACCAACAATAATAGATCTTCCTGCTGCTAGAAACAATAGACCCTAACCAGCCATAGATCATCCTGCGGCCAGCAACAAAAGATCTCCTCTGCAACAACAGACCCCCCCCCCAGCTACCAACAATAAATCTTTCTGCAGCCAACTGGCCCCCAATAAACAACAGATTTTCCTGCAGCCAGCAACAGACCCCCAATAAACAACAGATCTTCCTGTAGCCAGCATCAATAGAACCCCCCTCAGTAACAGTAGACCCTCTCTAGCAACAACAGACCCCCCCCCCCCCAACCAACAACAGGTCTTCCTGCAGGCAGCTTCAAAAAGAACCCTAGAGCAGCCGCCAACATCAGACCCCCACAAGCCAACAGAGCCCAGAACAACAGAGCCCAGAACAACAGACCCCAGAACAACAGAGCCCAGAACAACAGAGCCCAGAACAACAGACCCCAGAACAACAGAGCCCAGAACAACAGAGCCCAGAACAACAGACCGCAGGAACTGCCGGCAACAATAGACCTCCCTAGCAACAAAATACTCTCCCAGCAATAATAGATCCCAACCAACAATGATAGATCTTTCTGCAGCCAGCATCAATAGACTCTAGAGTAGCCACCAATAGACTCTCCAGCAACAATAGATCCCCAGCAGCAATAGATCCCCCCAGTACCGCGCACCTTTTGCCATTACATACGTGAGGTGTCAGAACTGCGTTTTCCCCACGTTCCTGCTGAAAAAAGCCCTTTGGTGATGTCAGGGGCTGCACTTGAGGCCCCCTATATCTGGAGAGGTGACAATCAGATCTCATACAATGTATGATGTATGTATGTGTAATGTATGATGGCGTGTGCCAAAAACAGGAGCAGGGGAATGAAAAAAAATTTTGGTAAGCATGCACTCTGCTGCTACTGTGTAAAAGATTTGACTAACTTTGAACGGGGAAGTAAAGCGCAGCGAACGCGGACAAATACAAAACCAGCAAATTTTCCCAGCTCTGCCTGACCTCTTTATGTTGATGGGAAAGAGGAGAAGGATGTCCAAAGTGGATCGGTTTATGGTGGCAGCAAACGATTTCCCTTGGCAGTAACTGAAGAAGAGCATCTGCAGGACATGGGAATAGTAGACGGATACTCCCCCGCCAGCGACCTGCCCGTTACTGTCCTGTGCGGGAGAAGACAGAGGATGGTCAGCCCCTGAACGGCACATTCACACCCGCTCACATGCTGCAACTATTCTCCTCCAACCTTTAGGTCCTCGTGGTTGACTTCCAGGACGTTGGTGACGTAGAACGGCCCGTGCTTGGCGCTGCTGGACTCCTCCATGAGCTGAGTGTACACGTAACCCGCAGAGGACATGATGACGATGATATTTTTGCCCTCTTCATTGAACAAGAAGGTGACGTCTCTGATCTTGGAGCTCGGCAGCAGGAAGTAGAATGTGGGGCTTAGAGCATCGGAGGAAAGGTCGTACACCTGAAGGGACAATTTCATTTTACCAAAAAAATGTACAGACATGATGAAGCCTCACCAGAATCCCAACTGTAACCCCTTGGAGCCGGCGCCTTCCGGCCCTTTAAGAAGCCGGGGGGAACAGGCGGGGTTTTAGGGTCATGTCACCGCTGTGATTCGCTGTCACATGATCGGGAAAGGTCCCGATCGCAAGAGGAGATCGGGACCTATCGTGAGTACCGAACATATGCGCTGGGAGCGTGCAGGGCGCGCGCTCTCAGCACATGCTTTTTTTTTTTTTTTTTAATAGAACGCAAATGTGCGCCTGCTCCGCGTCCAGGCCCAGACGCCAGGACGCCGCACATTTGCATTCGGCCAGCGCCAAGAGGTTAAAGTGTCATTAAACCCACATCATAAAAGACAAAAAAAAAATAAAAATTTGTAAATGTGTATTACATGCTGTTTATACTCAGCCACTAGGGATGTTTTCTGGATTTTGCCAAAAACCTGGTTGTTCCTGCTGCTCTCCATATACCCCTTCTGTCCATGTCCCCAATGCAGTTGGGGATTATGCAGAGCAGTGTTGGTAACTACTGCACATGCTCAGTTTTTAGTGTGTTTCTCCCCTGAACATTTCCTCCCATCACATCTGAGAAGCCCAAGTGACCATAGAGACAGACGTGTGGGTGTATACACAGTGGTAAATGACAGCCCAATACCGGCTCCTCTGTCTACTAACCAGCTAAACACAATGAGGGTGGGATATTACATCTTGATTGAAGGAGGCTTCACTGTTTATTCTAAGAATGTTTTTCATTTTATTTTATTTTTTTAAATTCAAGGCACCCCTGAAGAATCCAGAGGGCACCCTGGGTGAAAAAGACCGCTCTAGGACACCGCCTGGGAGGGGCAGGACACTGCCTGGGAGGGGCAGAAATCCACCCACACCATCTTATTAAAAAAAAAAAAAAAAAAAAAAAAAAAAAAGGATTTGATTATATATTCGTATGATGCTTTAAAACAGTTTATTCATATTTATTTTTACTCTGTATCCCAAAGGATGGTTTTTTTTTTTTCCTGAACATGTGACCAGCAGCAGAGTACTAGAAGCTCCTCCTTCTTATGTTACCCCGCAGAAAGGATGGGAAAGAGCTGGGTCACATGACAGCTGTATAGTGATTAGGAAAAAGGTAATAAGAAGTTTGTTTGGGTTTTTTCCCCCAATTACATACCATCATCCATACACATCCGTATACATACATATATATATACACACACATATATATATATATACATATATATATATATATACACACACATATATATATATACACACACACATATACATACACACACACACACAGGGGCGGACTGACCATTTGGAAGCTCGGGCACTGCCCAAAGGGCCCGGGGTCAGTAGGGGGCCCCATGAGATGCCCCTGGTACCTTTTTGATAGGCTTTTTTGAGTTTGGGCAAGGACACAGGGGCCCCATGATCGTCTATTACCCGGGGGCCCCATGAGTTGTCAGTCCACCCCTGCACACACACATTGTATACAGTCTGGGGGAGGGGTGGACTCACTTCTGGGAGGTACTGTATGTGGTTGTATATAAAACAAGGAGACTCTAAATTCTTCCCAAGCCTCCGGTCTCTATAGGATATACCCACCTCTACCAGCAGAAGCTGCACTTACCTTAACAAAGTCCGCGGTTACAATGGCGAGCTCGGTCTGGGACCCGGGCAGCCAGACGGCTTTGATGATGAAGTTTCCGGTAGCAAGCTGTGGGTGCAGCACCAGGTGATCAGACACAGATCCCGAGCTGCTGAATGTGAGGACGTGACAGTCCTGGAAGAGAAGAGGACGACATGAAAACCTTACCTACGGCGGAGATGACGGCACTCAGCTAGAGGAGCGCTCATGGCGCACGTACCTTCAGACCGCACACCGCCAGGTAATCCTCCTTGCAGGGGTTACCGGTCAGGCTGAGGACAGTGAAGGGGACCGGAGCGGAGGCCAGTCTGGTCAAGGTCAGCTTTCTCTTACTGGAATCGGCTTGTTTCAGCAGAGCTGAGAGCTGCAGTACTGTGATCTGGATAACAAAGGCGGGAGATTGGTTTCAGTAGTGGGGTGGGGGGCAAGAATTCACATAACGTAATCCATTTCTTAAGCCCCTCCCTCTTCCGATCTGGGATTACAACAGGTTTACGCTAAACTACAATTTAGATACAATAGCAGTGTTGAATAATCAATGGCTTTTTAACCACTTCCAGTCCGGACGCTTTCCCCCCCTTCCAGTCCGGACGCTTTCCCCCCCTTCCAGTCCGGACGCTTTTCCCCCCCCCCCCCCCTTCCAGTCCGGACGCTTTCACCCCCTTCCAGTCCGGACGCTTTCCCCCTCCCCCTTCCAGTCCGGACGCTTTCCCCCCCTTCCAGTCCGGACGCTTCCCCCTCTCCCCCTTCCAGTCCGGACGCTTCCCTCTCCCCCTTCCAGTCCGGACGCTTCCCTCTCCCCCTTCCAGTCCGGACACTCCCTCTCCCCCCCCCAGTCCCCTTCCCTCTCCCCCTTCCAGTCCGGACGCTTCCCCCCCCCCCCCCCCCCCCCTTCCAGTCCGGACGCTTTCCCCCCCTTCCAGTCCGGACGCTTTCCCCCCCCCCCTTCCAGTCCGGACACTTCCCTCTCCCCCTTCCAGTCCGGACACTTCCCTCTCCCCCTTCCAGTCCGGACACTTCCCTCTCCCCCTTCCAGTCCGGACACTTCCCTCTCCCCCTTCCAGTCCGGACACTTCCCTCTCCCCCTTCCAGTCCGGACACTTCCCTCTCCCCCTTCCAGTCCGGACACTTCCCTCTCCCCCTTCCAGTCCAGACACTTCCCTCTCCCCCTTCCAGTCCAGACACTTCCCTCTCCCCCTTCCAGTCCAGACACTTCCCTCTCCCCCTTCCAGTCCAGACACTTCCCTCTCCCCCTTCCAGTCCGGACGCTTTCCCCCCCCTTCCAGTCCGGACGCTTTCCCCCCCCCTTCCAGTCCGGACGCTTTCCCCCCCCTTCCAGTCCGGACGCTTTCCCCCCCCTTCCAGTCCGGACGCTTTCCCCCCCCTTCCAGTCCGGACGCTTTCCCCCCCCTTCCAGTCCGGACACTTTCCCCCCCCCCCTTCCAGTCCGGACATTTCCCCCCCCCTTCCAGTCCGGACACTTTCCCCCCCCTTCCAGTCCGGACATTTTCCCCCCCCTTCCTGTCCAGGCCAATTTTCAGCTTTCAGCGCCATCACACTTTGAATGACAATTGCGCGGTCATGCGACACTGTACCCGTATGAATTTTTTAGTATTTTATTGTGACAGATAAAACTTTATTTTGGTCGTTTTTATTCACCGCTGGGATTTTTATTTTTTTTTATATAAAATGGAAAAGTCCAAAAATTTTGAAAAAAAAAAGGGTTTTTCTTATAAAATTTTGCAAATAAATAATATTTCTTCATAAATCTTGCCAAATTTGGGCCAAATTTATTCATCTATCTTTTAAGTAAAAAAATAAATAAATAACCTAAATTAGTTTACAGCCAAAAATTATAATTTTTTTAGAATATTTTTTTACATTTTTATTTTATATATTTTTTTTTTTTTTTTTTTTTTTTTAGACATACTGTCACCCCAGCAGTACAGGGTCACCATGGTGACACTGTACTACTTATGAAGATTTTTTTTATTTCTTCTTTTACACTGATTGCTTTTACACCCATAAAGGCTGTAAAAAGCAATAATTTCTCCTCTCTGGCTGCATTCCTGCAGCCATTGAGGAATACTGTGTGAGCTGTGATTAGTCACAGCTTGTCACAAGGTACAAGGCTGTTGTGAGTAGCCCTGTACCATGTGATTATTCACAGATTTCACTAGCAAGCAATGATATCAGGAAGTGACATCTTGTTTACTACTGCTCATGTGATCACTGATTAGCCAATCAGGGATCACATGATTGGGACCTCACACAGAGGTCCCATACAGCGATCGGTGTTCCGCTGTATCCAGAGGACACAGCTGGGTCCGAATCGCAGTGCCGCACACTGCCAGGGAGCGCGCACAGGCAGTGAATGCGGGGGCCATTTATAAACGGCCACCCGCTCCTGCATTGCTCCCGTCCGGCCGTTTATGTACATGGCCGGACAGGAAGTGGTTAATCTAGCTGGAGTTCACCTAATAAATCTGAATGTAAAATCTCATACTTTTCCCTTCTCGTGGCTGACGGCGAGATGTTGCCTTCGCCCATGAGGAGAGGACAGCACGCACATGGCCACCCGGCGGAGCACATGGGCACTGATCAGTTGGCGGATTGTCTGCCCTTGGTCGCCGCTGTAATTCATTCTCACGTTCTCGAAGGCGCCCTCCTGGGAGCCCAGTGTGGGAACCTGAAAACCAGAACAGACGTTAATTCCGGAATGTTCCCATGTGGCCTTTTACTCCTTCCCACCAACCCGATCCATTACCATCAGCTGGTCCGTCATCTCCACAGTCTTCTCCAGAGAGTGTAACTGGTCCAGGGCCTGCTGAGCTCTGCTGCTGCTTCCCACAGCCGACGCTTGCTGGAAGTTATTCCGGACAGAGTTCATCAGGAAGTTCAACATGTCCAGGATCAGAGGTGCAAATGAGGAATTTGCCTAGGAGACATTTATAAAATCAGCATGTTGATTGTATTCCTGCAGGAGACAATCTCAAAGCAGAACCAGAAGAAGATTAAGGCTGGCCATACACTATACAATTTTCTGTACAATTCTGCCCAATTTCCTTTAGATTTACCTTCACCTATGTAGTGCAAGGGCCAGCCTAATTGGATACAATTGAAAGTGTTGTTAGTTTTCACCTCCTATTGTAAGTGTTTGGTAAATCTAAACCAAAAATCTCAAGAAAGTTGTATAATGTATGGCCAGCCCTAGGCCCGGTTCACACGGGTGTGACTTGTCATGCGATTTGAGTTCCTAATGGTATGACTAGTCGCACCCCATTGCTGGCAATAGAAGCCTTCATGTCGCAGCGATTCTGAAAAGGTTCCTGCACTACTCTCCTTGCCGATTTCATTGCGCCTTGTATAGACTTATGTTATATGAAGTCACAATGAAATCAGCAATGAAAATCGCACTGATATGCAGCTTTGAAATCGCACTAAAGTAGCACAATTCTAAAGCCGTACCACTGTGAACCGGGCTAAACGTTCATTCTATATCTTGTAGAGAAAACACAAAACATGTCCTCATCAGGGAGCTGCAGCTCTTCCACTATCCAATCACAGGGTGGGGCAAACCTGTGACCAAGCTGTATGACCAACTGCAGACGGGAAAAGAGAACCCGGGCCTGGCTTTGCAATCCGGCGGGCATTGGTGAATACCAAGACTGGCTGAACAGACTTAGAACTCCTTTGCTAGGTAGAACACTTTACACATCTGTAGAGGACAACACAATGGCTGTCCTAGCACCCCTTTGCTTGCAGTACGGAGGAGGTGGAAGGGTCAAAACTTCAAATCCCAGCCAGGACACCCCCTGGTTTGCATGTTCCCCCTTGTGCGGGTTCCCATGTACTCTGGTTTCAGCCCATATTCCGAAGACATGTTGTTTATTTGGTTCCGGTTAGCCCTGGTGTATGTATGTACAACGCCCCTGATGACGAAACACGTAGGGTGGAGCCTCACCGTGTGACATTGTGCTCTGAAGGAACGGCAGCCATTTTGTGGGTTAAAAACATCCTGTTTTACCATGCTGGTTTTCTTGTATACTACTCCAAAGACATGCTGGTAGGTGAATTGGCTCCTGTCTAAATTGGCCCTAGTATGGGGCCACTGGTTTGAATCCCAACCACGGCACCACCTGTTTGGAGTCTACATGTTCTCCTTGTGCCAGTGTGCATTTCCTCCAGGTACTCCGGTTTCCTCCCACACTCCAAAGACATGCTGGTAGGTTAATTAGCTCCTGTCTAAATTGTCCCTAGTATGTGTATGTATGAATGGGAGTTAGGGACCTTAGATTGTACGCCCCTTGAGGGTTAGGGACCTTAGATTGTACGCCCCTTGAGGGTTAGGGACCTTAGATTGTACGCCCCTTGAGGGTTAGGCCCTTAGATTGTACGCCCCTTGAGGGTTAGGGACCTTAGATTGTACGCCCCTTGAGGGTTAGGGACCTTAGATTGTACGCCCCCCCTTGATTGGGTTAGGGAGGGACCTTAGATTGTGTACGCCCCTTGAGGGTTAGGGACCTTAGATTGTACGCCCCTTGAGGGTTAGGGACCTTAGATTGTACTCCCCTTGAGGGTCAGGGACCTTAGATTGTACGCTCCTTGAGGGTCAGGGACCTTAGATTGTACGCCCCTTGAGGGTCAGGGACCTTAGATTGTACGCCCCTTGAGGGTCAGGGACCTTAGATTGTACGCCCCTCGAGGGTCAGGGACCTTAGATTGTACGCCCCTCGAGGGTTAGGGACCTTAGATTGTACGCTCCTCAAGGGTTAGGGACCTTAGATTGTACGCTCCTCGAGGGTTAGGGACCTTAGATTGTACGCCCCTCGAGGGTTAGGGACCTTAGATTGTACGCCCCTTGAGGGGGTTAGGGACCTTAGATTGTACGCTCCTTGAGGGTTAGGGACCTTAGAATCTACGCTCCTTGAGGGTTAGGGACCTTAGATTGTACGCTCCTTGAGGGTTAGGGACCTTAGATTGTACGCTCCTTGAGGGTTAGGGACCTTAGATTGTATGCTCCTTGAGGGTTAGGGACCTTAGATTGTACGCCCCTTGAGGGTTAGGGACCTTAGATTGTACGCCCCTTGAGGGTTAGGGACCTTAGAATCTACGCCCCTTGAGGGTTAGGGACCTTAGATTGTACGCCCCTTGAGGGTTAGGGACCTTAGATTGTACGCTCCTTGAGGGTTAGGGACCTTAGATTGTACGCTCCTCGAGAGGGTTAGGGACCTTAGATTGTACGCCCCTTGAGGGTTAGGGACCTTAGATTGTACGCCCCTTGAGGGTTAGGGACCTTAGATTGTACGCCCCTTGAGGGTTAGGGACCTTAGATTGTACGCCCCTTGAGGGTTAGGGACCTTAGATTGTACGCCCCTTGAGGGTTAGGGACCTTAGATTGTACGCCCCTTGAGGGTTAGGGACCTTAGATTGTACGCCCCTTGAGGGTTAGGGACCTTAGATTGTACACCCCTTGAGGGTTAGGGACCTTAGATTGTACGCCCCTTGAGGGTTAGGGACTGATGTGAATGTACAATATATATGTACAGCAATGTGTAAATTGACGGCGCTATATAAGTACCTGAAATAAATATAATAAATATACTGATATACGAGGAACCTAAAATAAATGTATCCAGTTAGATAATAAATACTTCACAATGAGTTGATTTTCCTCGTTATTCATTCCCCGACCATCGGATGTTTCTGCCATTTGGAGATCATTGAAGCTACTTTTCATTCTGGAGGGGACCTCTATTGAGGATCGTTTATTGAGGTTATATCACACGGCGCATGTTGACCGACTTTGTGCGGTCCAATTGCCTGGTAAGAGGCCAATCTGTTTCAGGTGTATGGCGACGGTTTTTTGGATCAAACTTTTCCCTTTACGCACCTTCTTCCATTCATCTGGGAACCTATATGGACTTTATTTAAAGTGAATATCGCGTGTTCCCTCCAGAGCTCCAGGAAATGAATAGCTAAAGGAAAGCCGAGGGGACCAAGACAGAGGCGACCAAAAGATGCTTCAGGGGTGCAGCCCTCCTCAGACGGGGAGATGGACCACTAAAGAGTAAACAGGAGGCGCACACACCTAGTGCATTATCCAAGGTTTATTCAAAGGTATAAAAAGACAAAAACAGTCAGACAAAGCATGTATAAAAAAATCTTTTGCGTAATGAAGATGGCCACAACGGCAGGCAAGGTGTTCCAGCTGTCAGTGCGGTCAAAAGGTTGACGTGTTTCGGGGACGAGTCCCTTTCCTCAGAGCTGCTCACCAGCCTGTATGAAGGTCAAGCTATAAGTAACCATGGAAAGGGACTCGTCCCCGAAACGCGTCAGCATTTTGACCGCACTGACAGTTGGAACACCTTGCCTGCCGTTGTGGCCATCTTCATTACGCAAAAGCTTTTTTTATACGTGCTTCGTCTATGTTTTTGGATAATGCACTAGGTGTGTGCGCCTCCTGTTTATTTATTTAACCCCTTTATGCCGGCCGCAAACAAATGTGCGACCTCCCGGCATCTGGGCCCAGACACCGAGCGGCCGCACATTTGCGTTCATGCAACAAAAACCATATGTGCTGAGAGCGTTCGCCCTGCGGTACTCACGGAAAGGTCCCGGTCTGCTCTTTCGATCGGGACCTTTCCCGATCATGTGACCGCCGCGAGGACGCGTCACAGCGGTCACATGATCCCTAAACGCCTTGCTCTACCTCAGAAGAAGTGCATGCGCACGAAACACGTCAGGAGGAGCCTGTGGACGTCGTTGACACTACGCCGCCGGTGCCATGTGGAGGCCCGGCGGCCACCTATAATTTTAAGAGGGTCAGTGGGTCACTTTCACTTGCCACCTGATTATATGTTTTACTTGTTTTTTTTTAAATAAATTGAAGTAATATACTACACTATGAGTATCTCTCTGTGAGGGGTCTTTCTCCCAACTTCACAGCCACAGAGTGATTTCAATCCCAGCCCTGGTTCCATTGAAGAGGAATATCCTATCCTGGGAGCTTCCTGACCTGCAGGATTTCGTTTTTCCCACAAGAGGGCGTCACATATCCATTTTCTGACCAGAGGGAGAGAGGGGAATCTCCAGGATTTCTTACACACATGCGTATTTTAAATGCGCTTCTGGTTAGTTTGCATTCTTTCCATTGGCAGTGGGAATTATTGAGCACCTTTTCAGGACTATTATTGTGTTGATTTGCATGATTTGATCATTTTACAGCGCTGCATTTTTATATGTATAAGATCCCTAAACGCCGCCCCACCCCCCCCCGCCTCCCGGCGTCTGAAACTCTTAAAGGGCCGGGAGGCGCCGGCGGGAAGGGGTTAAAGTGACATAAGATCATTATATAACTAGCGCGGCATTTCCTTCATTTACATCATAATATTGCCTTTATATGTGCAAGCGGCTTTTATTTATTTCTGTTGCTTAAAATCTGAGCGCAAGTGTTGGTTCCTATGTACGGTATGGAGGAATGATGGGGGCCTTGTGGGCAAGGACTGATGTGAAATGTATGTAAAGTGCTGTGTAAATTCCTTTATACAGGGTGTCCCTAAAGTCTGGACACAGACAAAATGCATAGTGAGGAAAAAAAAAAAAAAAGTGATATATTTTGTGTGTCCCCTGGCTAGGACACATGGGAAACCTGTATTTTGTACACATATGGAAACCCTGTATGATACAGTAAATCAGTATGTATTCTGATTTCCCAAAGTTCCGCTCTGTTGCTAAATTTCCATACAACGGTGTACTGACCGTATCAAGTCCACTTACCTGACACATCAGCTCCTCTCTGCAACCTTCTATGTTCCGGCACAGGCTGCTCCGCTTTGGCTTCTCGTCTTCACCCTTCCCGTCACTGATTGTCACCTTCCCTTTGTCGGTGAGGGCAGAGCCGGGGTGTCTGATGGCACTTTCTGGCAGACGAGGTTCACTCTGGAAGGCCGACTCCTTCATGGTGGAGCCCATACCGCTGCTAGGAGTCCTTTTGACCAGAGCCTGGAGAGAGAAGTGCTACGTGAGGTCCTGTACCGATCACACGACAGGGCTCTATACACAACAGGTCTTAGACTACCCCCTCTCACCAGTCTCTGGGCTTTATGATCGAAAGTCTCCATTTGCTCATGGAAACCAATAACAGTCCTGAATTATTTGATTTTCAAGCAACACAGACATTTTTTTTTCTAGAACCAATTGAGGAAAAGGTTGAATTAGTATGACCTACAAATCATTCAGCAAAGCTCAGACCGTGCCTTAATAGTCGGCAGACCAACACCCCGGTCACACCGATCCGACTTGGAAATTGTGTGACTTCCAGTGAAGTCGCAGGATTTCAAAGTCGTATGTCATTCGGTCTTAAGGTGCGACTTGCAAGGCGCAGATGTCTATGCAATCTGCACCTGAAGTAGTGTAGGCGCTACTTTAGAAAATCGCTGCGGCTCTGACCAAGTCGGAATGACTGCTGTAACCACATCCCGAGCACCCTACAGCAGATATACTGCTACAGGGCAGCATGGGTGTGCAAAATCACGTATATATACACATGTATGTATTTCCAGGTAGGTGGCGCGCGGGCACCCTGCCCGCACCAACATTCACAGCCATCAATCACCGGGTCCCGGCCGATGATTCCCCACTTGCTCCCGGTGATCACCGAGGATCTCCGATGGGGAGGACGACTGCTTTGTTTACTGACAGTCCTCCTCCCTGTCGGCTCAGACACAGCACAGCCATCCAGAGCAGTGATTTTGTATTTTCGGGTAGGGGGTGCGCAGGCGCCCTGCCCGCACCGCCATTCGCGGCCGTCAATCACTGGGTCCCTGGCCAGTGATTCCCCACCGGTGCCCAGTGATTACCGAGGATTTCCGATGGGGAAGATGACTGCTTTGTTTACTAACAGTCCTCCTCCTCCCTGTCGGCTTGGGTACAGCACAGCCATCCAGAGCAGTGTACTTACAGTGAAGCACCAAACACACTGCCCCCTAGTAAAACATACCCAGAACACAGTTAACCCTTTGATCGGCCCAGATGTTAACCCCTTCCTGCCCAGTGCCATTAGTACAGTGTCAGTGTGACCGGGATGTAAAAGTCACTCTCGACTCCACCTTAGTCATCAACATGGAGCTCAGCAGTGGGTTGGGCCATGAGACTCATAACAAGACCGGACAGCAAATGTTCCGTCACACCCTTTCAGGCCAATGCTGGAGTTCTTGTTGCCCGAAGTGCACTGCCCAATTCTAAATCAGAAGCAAGGGAGCGCCCGCACCACAACAAGGGAGCGCCCGCACCACATCAAGGGAGCGCCCGCACCACATCAAGGGAGCGCCCGCACCACATCAAGGGAGCGCCCGCACCACATCAAGGGAGCGCCCGCACCACATCAAGGGAGCGCCCGCACCACATCAAGGGAGCGCCCCCACCACATCAAGGGAGCGCCCGCACCACATCAAGGGAGCGCCCGCACCACATCAAGGGAGCGCCCGCACCACATCAAGGGAGCGCCCGCACCACATCAAGGGAGCGCCCGCACCACATCAAGGGAGCGCCCGCACCACATCAAGGGAGCGCCCGCACCACATCAAGGGAGCGCCCGCACCACATCAAGGGAGCGCCCGCCCGCACCACATCAAGGGAGCGCCCGCACCACATCAAGGGGGAGCGCCCGCACCACATCAAGGGAGCGCCCGCCACACAGCAAGGGAACGCCCGCCACACAGCAAGGGAACGCCCGCCACACAGCAAGGGAACGCCCGCCACACAGCAAGGGAACGCCCGCCACACAGCAAGGGAACGCCCGCCACACAGCAAGGGAACGCCCGCCACACAGCAAGGGAACGCCCGCCACACATCAAGGGAACGCCCGCCACATCAAGGGAACGCCCACCACATCAAGGGAACGCCCACCACATCAAGGGAACGCCCACCACATCAAGGGAACGCCCACCACATCAAGGGAACGCCCACCACATCAAGGGAACGCCCACCACATCAAGGGAACCGGCACCACATCAAGGGAACCGGCACCACATCAAGGGAACCGGCACCACATCAAGGGAACCGGCACCACAACAAGGGAACCGGCACCACAACAAGGGAACACGCACCACAACAAGGGAACACGCACCACAACAAGGGGAACACGCACCACAACAAGGGAACACGCACCACAACAAGGGAACACGCACCACAACAAGGGAACACGCACCACAACAAGGGAACACCACCACAACAAGGGAACACCCACCACAACAAGGGAACACCCACCACAACAAGGGAACACCCACCACAACAAGGGAACACCCACCACAACAAGGGAACACCCACCACAACAAGGGAACACCCACCACAACAAGGGAACACCCACCACAACAAGGGAACACCCACCACAACAAGGGAACACGCACCACAACAAGGGAACACGCACCACAACAAGGGAACACCCACCACAACAAGGGAACACCCACCACAACAAGGGAACACCCACCACAACAAGGGAACACGCACCACAACAAGGGAACACTCACCACAACAAGGGAACACTCACCACAACAAGGGAACACTCACCAAGCAGCTGCCATCTTCTTTAGCTCCGCAGTCACAGAAGAAGGAGCCATACTTGGCATAGGAAATCTCGTGGTCCTTGTGGCAGACCTTGGCACAGACAGTGCAGACACCTACGCCATCCACCATCTTACAGGTGTGACAGTGATACCTGCAGACAAAACAGCAAAACGTCAGAACCCCAGAAATAAGCACCGACTACTCATATCATGTACAACCCATCATGCCAAGTGTTTGCAAACCGCGCATAAAAACCATGTAGCGTGCGTGAGCCATTTTCAGCACCGAACATCTGGAAGAGTGGCTTGGTGCAGCGATAAGGTTTCACGTCTGTGTGGTCACACCTTTGTCAGCCGGGAAATTGTCAGACTGCCCTTGCAGCCATCTTTATAGGCAAATATATAAAACCTTTACCACCTATAGAACCCCCCCCCCCCCCCCCCCCCCCGAGGATCTTGATTACACACACACACCCCTCTGCATTGGTACGGACTTACCAGTGTTGATTCATGAACTCTTTCTGTGTGATGGTGAAGGTACACAGCTTGTTACACAGAGAATCTTCATCCTGTATCGTACAGAAAATGAAAAAAAAAAAAAAGGACGTAAGTGACGTCATTGTGCCGTTCTATTCTCCAAACTACTAACGTATGAAGGGGTCCTCCGCCTGAACACAAACTGTTGACAGCAACTTTTAAAACTTTTCTAAAACCAAAAATGTAACACATTGCAGCTCATCAGCCTTTAGAATGTGCGGGCCGCATTTGTTTTCATGGTTTCTTCTCCTTTACTTCCACCTGGTGATCCTGCCAGCAACACACTTCCTGTCCTAGGGTGACAACATTCACTAAATGTACTGTAGCTATGGAGGAGCAGCGCTGTCACCAGAGAACAAGACCACAGGATGCCTCTTCCTCCCTCCTTTTCCATAACATAGGAGGGAGGTGTTCCATAGTCCATAGAGAGTTGGGAACAATGCAACGGATGAGAATTTATCAGTTTACAAGATTTCTGGCAGGATCAACTGTTCTCGCTCTTTTAGCAGATATAACAAAACACTTAATTGTATATTTAAAAGACCAAATTGGAGATGGTCATCAATCTCAGATTTATGCAGGCCATACATGGGTCGAATTCCAAACGATTCTTCATCCGAAAACGGAAATCACTCGGTAACTGGTGGCAGTTTTTGTTTTTATTTAATTTATTTTATATGTTTATTTATATTTATTTATGTACTGGTTATATAATTTTAAATTTATTTAAGTGTATTTGAGGGTTGAGAGCGCTATTTGTGGTATTCCCATTCACTTCACAAATTCGATGGCGCCATCAATGATTTTGAAAATTGGCCGACCGAGTCATAAAGTTCACCCCATATAACAGGCAAAACTTCTGTTCCTTCCAGGTCACGGCTCAGGCGCATATTCTTTTCGGAAAAACGATCGTACGATTTGACCATCACTGAGTCGAAAACCTGTCGTTTTTCACAAATTTTCCAACATGTCCGATCAACGCAAAGGGGAGGAACAGAGAAATCAGCCGGTGCCATTGACCCACTAAGAGAATGAAAATCGGCTGATTTTTAGGTCCAATTTTCAGACGAAAAATCAGTCGAATTTCGACCCATGTATGTCCGGCCATTAGTTCATTCCTAACCATCCGGAAATGATCGACATTTTATAACCTGGACATAAACCTTTTGAAGCATAAACTCTCCCCTATCAGCTGCCTTAAAATGTTCCATCCATGAAACATGATGATCTCATGGGCTGAAGATCAGTGTTCTGGTGTCTGTAGGGCATCTGTCATCAACTTACAAGGTATAGGGTCACCTATGGCCCCTGACACCTCCAAAAGAGCAGCAGATAATATTCATTAGTCTCCAGAAGACTCAGGGAATTCCTCGAGGAGACGATCAGACCGCAGACATACATGTGTGGTGGGAGAAAGAAGACACATTATAGGAGACAGTCAGAGACTGGGGACATGCTACATATGACTGCTAGTGATCACAGCCCTCATAGGCTACAAATGAATGCTTCCACTACTGGTCTACAGGTAACAAAGGGCAGCAAGCTGGGCACCAGGGCTGGGGGAGGGGGGGGGGGGAATTTTGTTGAGATCTCCCTGGCTTAGCATGAGTTGATGCACACCATTGCCATTTGGTCATTTCTGTCCACCCTCAGATTTTCTCCCCCCAGATCAGGCATTGCTCAGAGCAGCATTGGAACTGGCAACTTACAGAGTCTTCGGCTTGTGAATCATCCTCTTCAACTGCAAGCTCTTCCACCCAGTCTGAGTCCACCTCAATCGCTCGCTCCTCTCCATCCACAGGCACATGGCAGTGCCCCTGTCCGGCACTGTGGCTTAAGGCATTGGTAACATCGGCCAGGTATGAGACAATGTGACATGTGCACTCCAGGACAGTGACGTGCTAAATGATCACACAAAAAGGTCATAAAAACGGCAATCAAGATTTCCATCTTCCTACAGCTGGTATGGATAGAAATCCAAGCACCAAGCTAGCCATCATCTCCTGTATTCTGAACGATCTTCTTAAGATCCTCTACACAGAATTAGATGGTCAAATTTAAGCTACTTTCACACAGATCCACCGCAAAAACAGTAAAAACGCATAGACGTTTTTACCACGCTGAGCATTTTTAAAGGACACGTGTCCTAAAAACTGCACCAAATTTTACATGGGAAGAGGCTCACCAAACATGCCCCAAAGATGCTGCAAGCAGAAGTTTTTAGATCGTACCACCTCAGTTTGAAAGCATACACAGATATACATTCACATACATAGGGAAGCATTTTTCTTGAGCTTTTCAGGTGCTTTTTTTTTTTTTTTTTAAACGCAAAAAAGCTTCAAAAACTCCTTGGGCTACTTTCACACTGATCCTCCACAAAACACAGCAAAAAACGCATAGGCGTTTTTACCATGCTTTTGCTGCACTGAGCGTTTTTAAAGGGCACATGACTTAAAAACTGCACCAAAAACGCTTCACAGAGCTTTTTTTTTTTTTTTTTTTTTTTTTTTTTTTTTTTTTTTTAGGTATTTTCCATTGATTTCAATAGGAAGAGGAGTTTTTGGTGAGTCTTTTTTAACTCGCCAAACATGTCCCAAATTTTTTTTCTTCTTTCTTTTTGTTTATAGTGCAAAAAATAAAACATCCAGCAGCGATTAAATACCAACACTGAAAGTTGAAAACTGGCCTGGGCAGGAAGGGGGTTTAAGTGCCCGGTAGGCTAGTGGTTAAAATAAAGGGAAAAAAAAAAAAACAAAACACCCAACCCCCGCTGAGCTTTTTTCAAGCTGCAGTGTGCAAGAGGCCTAATGTGTTTTGGTCAAATTTCATAGATATATACATAATTTATTTTTTTTTTTTTTTTACCACAATGGCTTAGCTGAAGAGAAAGCCCGGGAGAGAAGCATGCTTTGGGCTCCGATTTGTCTGATTAAAACCTTAAAGTGCAGCTTTCCCCTAAAAGGGGAAGTTCCACTTCAGTCCTCCTTCCCTCCCTTTTACCTAATTTGGCATGTATTTTTTTTGGGGGGGGGGGGGGGGGGGGTACCCGTTTTCCAGTTCCGCTTGGATCAGCTAGGCAGTCCGAGCTGAGGTTCTCCTCTCTCTCTACCCACCCTGACCCCCCCCCCCCCCGAAGAGTGCAGGACCATTCACAGAAGCACAGTGCAGCTCACGCATGCACAGTGGGCAGCCGGTTGTAAAGCAAGTTCTGTAAACAAGGGTTTCATCCAGCAGAGCTGAAAAGGAAGCATGGTAAAGATGTGGAAATGAGACAACACTGCCATCTACTGGCTGGGTAGACTACACAAAGAATTACAAAAAAAAAAAAATGTAAATTATATTTTGTCCCGATGCAAATAAAACTACCCCAAACCCCTGTGTTTTCCTGGTAATGGCTGGCTGTATCTTTTATCAAGCGGATTTTGAGCAGACATGAAATTCTACAATTCTCCCTCTACACGTAGAGTAATTTACCTTTCCTTGCATGACATTGTTGTTCAGCTTTTCGATCACATTCTTTTGAGACAGATATTTCTTGCTGAAAGAGACATATAAAAGGGTTATAGGCGGAGTCCGGACCTGATCCACTTCTAGAACAAACTACGTGAACTCCCTTCCAAATGATTGGGTTCAGGTGCCCCCAGGGAAGGATACTGTTAATACTCGAACATAGAACAACATTTTGGAAAGTTGTTGGCTTCCAGCCTTGTGGCAACAGTTTTGTGAAGACACTTTTCTGTTCCCCAGTGACTGCCCCCCCGTGTACAAAGGCAGCTCCATAAAGACATGGTTTGACCAGTTTTGTGTGGAGGAACTCAAAATGGCCAGTACAGAGCCCTGACCTCACCCTACTGAACACCCTTGGGATGATCTGGAATGATGAGTCTTTTCATTCAACACAACCTGACCTCACAATAGAACATATGATCCCACAGACACCATCTGAAATTTTGAGGAAAGCCTTCCCAAAAGAGTGGGGGAGTAGTTATAGCTGTAAAGGGGGGGGGTCAACTATGTATTTGTGCCCAGTTTCGTAATTGGCTAACAAGCTCATGTAGGTGCGAGGGTCCAGTGCGAGGGTCCAGTGCGAGGGTCCAGTGCGAGGGTCCAGTGCGAGGGTCCAGTGCGAGGGTCCAGTGCGAGGGTCCAGTGCCGAACACTTTTGGCCATATGGTGTAACTACTGAAAACACTCACCATCTTGCCAGCCAGTCCATAGCAGCAGAGTGAAGCTGGAGATGACCTGCGCCTTGTCCGGCACTTGCCAGGGTAGCCATCACAACCATCAGTTCTGGAAATCCAGTGCCATCACCATTGGCAAGCAGCTCAGTGGCCATAGGGATGAGGGTACTGAGGAGCACAGTGCACACACCTTCTCCGACTTGGCTGCAAGGCACAAACATCAAACATATGAATGGAAGAATCTCTGGCAGAAGATACAGGAGGAGGTTGGAGCGGCTGGGTGGTCTCACCTGTTCTCTCGCACAATGTAAGCTGTGAGTAGCTGCAGCAACTGCCGGTTCTCCTGGACGATCTCAGCCTGGTCAGAGTCTTTTGGAGGCGGGCGGAGTGGTCATACGAACGAGCCAGGATTGTAACTGGGAGGGCTCCACACAAGCAAGCTGAGCGATCGTACCGCAGAGATGCAACAGGCTGGGGCTCGGGTTCTTCTCCGCTATGGCAAGAGAAGAAATGGCTTAAAAATGGAAGAATACAGCCCACACTCACCTCCACCTCCCACCTTGAACACATTGAACACATTGAACACATTGAACACATTGAACACATTGAACACAGGCCACACTCGCCTACCCCCCCCCCCCCATCTTGAACACAGGCCACACTCACCTATAACCCCCCCTTCAACACAGGCCACACTCGCCTACCTCCCCACCTTGAACACAGGCCACACTGGCCTACCCCCCCATCTTGAACACAGGCCACACTCACCTATCCCCCCCACCCACCTTGAACACAGGCCACACTCGCCTACCCCCCCATCTTGAACACAGGCCACACTCGCCTACCCCCCCCATCTTGAACACAGGCCACACTCACCTATCCCCCCCACCCACCTTGAACACAGGCCACAATTACCTATTCCCCCGCCCTCCCACTTTGAACACAGGCCACAATTACCTATTCCCCCGCCCTCCCACTTTGAACACAGGCCACACTCACCTATCGCCCCCACTTTGAACACAGGCCCACACTCCCCTTATCCCCCCCACCTTGAACACAGGCCACACTCCAGTGGCTCTCCACTTCATTGACAGAATGGACACACTTTCTCCATAATAAAGCGAGAAAGCAAAATTCAAGTGCAGCTCTCCAAATTCCGGGGTTTTACAGATCTACAGAAGTTTTTCTCAACCTCTTTACCCCAGAGGAACCCTTAAACTAATTTTCAGGTCTGAGGGAACCTCCAATATAATTAAATGGGGGTCAGCAGAAAGGAATCGGCTGGAATCCATCCCCTTGCAATCTTTGAGTGATCTCGGTGTCCGTCTTGATAGGGCTGCAATGTGACGAGGAGACCTTTCCTTTTTCTCTCTACCTAGTGTGAAACTCTGGTATTTGATGTGGCGATCAGGAGAATGTATTTGTTCAGACTTTAACCACTAGGCTCGGCGCCTCCCGGCCCTTTAAGAGTTTCAGAAGCCAGGAGGCGGGTGGGGTTTTAGGGTCATGTGACTGCCGTGATTTGCTGTCACATGATCAGAAAAGGTCCCAATCGAAAGGGGAGACCGGGACCTTTCCGTGAGTCACGGACATATGTGCTGGGAGCGCGCTCCCAGCATATATGTATTCTCTAATTGCCCACAAATATGCGGCCGCTTGGCGTCAAGGCCCAAACGCCGAGAGGCCGCATATTTGCGTGCGCTCAGTGTCAAGGGGTTAAATAGTTTTATTTGTATATCCATTTTGCAATGTATACAGAGTTACCCTGAAGAAGGAGCTTAAGTCTCCGAAACATGTCAGTCTTCAATGTAAACCGTTGGAAATATGTAACAACTCTAATTTTAATATGTATTTTGTGTGACTGGAATTTAGAAAAACATAAGACCTTTTATGATATTGTAATAAAGATCATAATATATTTTTTAAATGTACTTTTATTGCCGACAAAGTCCCATTATATTGGGGGGAATTCAGCGTATAGATTCTTGGTGAAAAACCTTGGGGTTCCATGGAACCTTGGCTGATTGAGAATGGCTGCTCTACAGTCTTGTAAACCCCGAGTTATTGTTCTGCCACACCACCAATCGTAAACCACACTTACTGAGCTGGAAAAAGTTTTGTGAAGAGCTTCAGAACCCGGTTGCAGAACTTAGCGGAGAGAGCCTCGTTTGCAGTGGCCATCATGATTTGTACCAGTTCTCCTCTGCAATAAATAAAGATGAGTACTGAAGTGCATAAAATATGTCATGTGGCTTTCAGCATGAAAAGGAAACTGGATATACCAGACAACATGGAGTATGAAAATACATGAAGAGTCAAGTCTTCTGAAGTGGCCTTTCAGTAGAGAGGACCCAATGTGACATTTTAGGAAACGTGGGTGTCATGATGAGAGGAAACTTGGCTTCTTCTTTTGTTAAACTATTGAACTAAGCCCTAATTGTAAATCATATCTTTGGCAAATAACAAATCTATACTGGACGAGGATTTCCCTACGCATCATCTGGCCAATTGATGAATCTAAAATATATACCGTATTTTTCGCCGTATAAGACGCACCTAGGTTTTAGAGGCAGAAAACAGGAAAAAAAAATTCTGAACTAATGGACTGCAGACACAGTACAGGAGATGACCAGAGACTGCGGACAGCACAGGGATGACCAGAGACTGCGGACAGCACAGGGATGACCAGAGACTGCGGACAGCACAGGATGACCAGAGACTGCGGACAGCACAGGGATGACCAGAGACTGCGGACAGCACAGGGATGACCAGAGACTGCGGACAGCACAGGGATGACCAGAGACTGCGGACAGCACAGGGATGACCAGAGACTGCGGACAGCACAGGGATGACCAGAGACTGCGGACAGCACAGGGATGACCAGAGACTGCGGACAGCACAGGGATGACCAGAGACTGCGGACAGCACAGGGATGACCAGAGACTGCGGACAGCACAGGGATGACCAGAGACTGCGGACAGCACAGGGATGACCAGAGACTGCGGACAGCACAGGGATGACCAGAGACTGCGACTGCACAGGGATGACCAGAGACTGCGGACAGCACAGGGATGACCAGAGACTGCGGACAGCACAGGGATGACCAGAGACTGCGGACAGCACAGGGATGACCAGAGACTGCGGACAGCACAGGGATGACCAGAGACTGCGGACAGCACAGGGATGACCAGAGACTGCGGACAGCAAAGGGATGACCAGAGACTGCGGACAGCACAGGGATGACCAGAGACTGCGGACAGCACAGGGATGACCAGAGACTGCGGACAGCACAGGGATGACCAGAGACTGCGGACAGCACAGGGATGACCAGAGACTGCGGACAGCACAGGGATGACCAGAGACTGCGGACAGCACAGGGATGACCAGAGACTGCGGACAGCACAGGGATGACCAGAGACTGCGGACAGCACAGGGATGACCAGAGATGCGGACAGCACAGGGATGACCAGAGACTGCGGACAGCACAGGGATGACCAGAGACTGCGGACAGCACAGGGATGACCAGAGACTGCGGACAGCACAGGGATGACCAGAGACTGCGGACAGCACAGGGATGACCAGAGACTGCGGACAGCACAGGGATGACCAGAGACTGCGGACAGCACAGGGATGACCAGAGACTGCGGACAGCACAGGGATGACCAGAGACTGCGGACAGCACAGGGATGACCAGAGACTGCGGACAGCACAGGGATGACCAGAGACTGCGGACAGCACAGGGATGACACTGCGGACAGCACAGGGATGACCAGAGACTGCGGACAGCACAGGGATGACCAGAGACTGCGGACAGCACAGGGAATGACCAGAGACTGCGGACAGCACAGGGATGACCAGAGACTGCGGACAGCACAGGGATGACCAGAGACTGCGGACAGCACAGGGATGACCAGAGACTGCGGACAGCACAGGGATGACCAGAGACTGCGGACAGCACAGGGATGACCAGAGACTGCGGACAGCAAAGGGATGACCAGAGACTGCGGACAGCACAGGGATGACCAGAGACTGCGGACAGCAAAGGGATGACCAGAGACTGCGGACAGCAAAGGGATGACCAGAGACTGCGGACAGCAAAGGGATGACCAGAGACTGCGGACAGCACAGGGATGACAAGAGACTGCGGACAGCACAGGGATGACCAGAGACTGCGGACAGCACAGGGATGACCAGAGACTGCGGACAGCACAGGGATGACCAGAGACTGCGGACAGCACAGGGATGACCAGAGACTGCGGACAGCACAGGGATGACCAGAGACTGCGGACAGCACAGGGATGACCAGAGACTGCGGACACAGTACAGGGATGACCAGAGACTGCGGACAGTACAGGAGATGACTGCTGACCTTTGGGGAGGGGGGGGGGGGGGAGCGGGTACCTGAATTTGACAGGTACCTGCTCTTAATTCCGCAGAGTTTTTGTTTGATCTTACCTGTTCCTCTATCCAGCCGCGCGCTGTCTTCCCGGCTTCTGTAATGGCGCTCGGCATGACAGCCGGGTGCCCAGTGCGCATGAGCGAGAAGCACTTGCGCTTTGTGATTGGTCCGGCGGCTTCTGGGATTGGTCATGTGTCCCAGGTACCGCCTTACCATTCACAAAAAGCACCGCTTCTTGCGCATGCGCACTTAGCACCCGGCTGTCATGCCCAGTGCCCACACTACAGAAGCCGGGAAGACAGCACGCCGCTGGATAGAGGAACAGGTAAGGTCCCCGCTGCAGAGCTGAGCGGCCGGCCCGGTATTCTGACACGGCCGCGGTGGAAATACCGGACCGGCCGCTCCATATTCGCTCCATAAGATGCACTGACATTTCCCCCCCAGTTTTGGGGAAGAAAGAGTGCGTCTTATACGGCGAAAAATACGGTAACTTTTATTCAAATATATAAATAAAAAAAAAAAAAAAAAAATGTATGCTCAGCTGTAAAGAATGCCTATTGGGGTGGAATGTACTGCACACAATATAACTGGATACCATGGCAATTATTTACCTTACAGCCAAATGGTTAAGAACACCAGACCAGATCAAATACCATACCGTTTTAGATGAAGTGACGGCATACAAAGAGGCCCTGTAGTTTGATCAGAAATCTATCAGCTTGAATAAATAATCTCTGCTAAGGAAATGGCGTTACCCCATGGACAAGGCTAATTAGATGGTATAATTTATCTTGATACAGATCTGTAATACGGGTAACACTCATCCACAGCCTTAAATGTCAGCCACTCATGGATAAGCCCCATACATCACCATATCCACCAAAAATGCCTCACTGTCTTCTTTTGGTATCCATCAGAAACATATTCCCAGGTTCACCGAGTCTACCCGAATGTCACCAGTCTACATACCTCTCAGTGAAGAATTCTTCCATTGCTTTCCGTGCCTGGCTGGTCTCCAACTGCTTCTCCAGGTACTGCAAACACTCCTCCAGAATAGACTCGTCCAGCCCACTACAAAGTAATGTGCGGTCAATCAGTTGTCATCGTAATTAAACAACACAAACACCAGCCAAAACATGTGGGGTAGATTATATCTTTACTGAAGTCTTTGCCACCTTTGAGGACACACATCTCTCCCCAAAACTTCCTGTCCATTCAGACAGACATAATAAGAAGTGCTGGGAAATCTGATTAAATGAGACACATGCTGACTTTTGCAAATCAGAGGCCGTAATTGACCTGGATGGGTCGGAGTGATGGGCGAGGATATTGTAACATCCGGTGATCAGCTTTTCGTACACCTTGGACAGGAACTCATCTGACTCAGCTGGTCCGAGTACCCGCTCCAGGGACGTGCTGCACAGTTCTGCCACACTCTCCGTGCTGCTCTCCAGAAGCAGAGGAAGCAGTGATTGGGTCAGCTGGCGGGAGTTCAGGTCCTCCGGGCACCAACTGCAATGATTTGGAGTAGAGAATATTAGACACAAATAACAACACACTGCAATAAAAAAACAGTGATCAGCAGCCGCAGCAGAACTCACACTATGAGGTCCCCGGTGAGGCGAACCAGAGACAGGAGGACATGCTTGAGTGAGGCAGCCAGAGACAGACTGGGACTACACAGAGTGCCTAGGTGAGCCGCCTGGACAGCGCCAATGTAACTCTCTGACGGGATGGTGTCATTCGCAAAGGCATTGCGCTAAAAGAAAGAAAAACGGGGCTTTTGTTTACCTGTACAATCCTCTCTTTGGAGTACATCACAGAACACCGAGCAACTTCATATCAACTACCATAGGGTTATGCTGCCACCTTCAGCAAATTGCAAAAAATGGCAGAAGTCCCCTCCTAGGCATAACCCCCCTCCCCATTAGGCAAGGTTTTTGTTTTTTTTGCTAGTGTCCAAGGTGATGGTTATGTCTGCGCAGCGGTTTCATACAAGAGGCTCTGTGTTTCGTGATGTGCGATAAACAACCGCATTGAGCTTTCTATACGCCATAGGAGACGTCTACAGAGACAGAGTGTTGCTTCTCCAAGGAATCGCATTTCATAATATACATGCAAACTTCTCACTTACCCAAGACCCAATGCTGGGGAACTCATTGGTGTGGATGTTGTTCCAAGACTCACACAAGGTCTGTACGGCAGTTGGAAGATTCTGAATCAACACAGGCCCTGCAAATTTGACAAACCCTCAGTCATCAAATGAGCTTTTTGGTGAAAAAAAAAATCTGAAACGTTTTACATCCCCAGCATCCGACCATCATACCCAGAGTGTTGGCTTTACAGCGGGAGGAGCCGATGGCCAGAACAGCAGCGTAGCCCTGCAGCTTCTTCTCATCAGAGCCCTCCTCGGGCAGGCTCTGCAGCAAGTAGCAGCGGGTCAGTGATGCATACATATCAAGCAGCTGTAATGACGCTGGGGAGGAGGTTCTTGGCAACTTGGGAGGATTTGTGAGGGTCGGTCTCTGCGGATAGCTTGGAGAAATGTTCATCCAGGGACACTTGCACCTTGCAGATGACAGCATCCAGAGTATAAATGCACTGCAGGTTGGGCCCCTTCCGGAGCTGCTCAAATGTGTATCCGCTGGAGCTGCAGTATGTGGAGATCTGCAACAGAAGGGTTACAAATATCTATATTCTATTCAAGAAGACTCAGTCAAGTTAAAAGTTCATTGGGGGCTTTAAAATGAAAATAAATTGTGAGACGGATTTTTTTTTTTTTTTTTACTGCTGAAGAGACATGCTAGGTTTCTTCTACAATAAAGGCTTTTTACCCGGCAGCACCACAAGTCTCATTATCTTGGAGATGCATGCGCATTACAGCCCCACAGACATCTACGGGGCAGGGTTCCAAGGCCGAAAACAAAGAGAGAAGACCCCATAGTAGTCTATTGGGCTGTAAATCACAAGCATGGCCTAGGGAGAGAGACTTGTGGAGCTCAATGTCTCAGTCTGGTGGCTCTGGCATAAAGTGGATCTGTGGGGGGTGTTGGGCGAGGTCAGGGGAAAGAGGCAAAAAGCAGAAGCACACTTGTACCCCAAAGTGCACTTATCCTTTAATTTAATGCCCTTTTCCATAAACAGGTCCAGCTGTGCCCTGCCAGCCATTGGAAACGAGGAACAGAAGACCTGTGTATATATCCTAGTTGGCGCATACACAGGAACAATGGTCACTCCAGCACCATGTGACAGCTCTGGGCCAAACAACAAGCACTATGACATGATGGTAAAGGGGGAGCGAGTCAAATTTCCGCCAAAACGGGAGGTACTGAGCAGAGAAACATTGAGATACACTGATGGCAGCGCTCTCACCTGCCGCGCGATGTATTCTTCTGCCACATCCACGTCATATTTGATGGAGTTGCATTTGGTTGACGTCTGTTCGGTCAGGGAAGTTGCTCTCTCCAACTTCATCCCTTGCTTCACAAGATGATCCTAAAATATAAACCCAGACTTAAAAACAGAAACGAATATCAATGATTACATTTCCAAGAGACACTCGTGCCTAAAGAGAATGAAGTCTTGATATGAAGGAAATCGAATGTTAGCTCCAAGGTCCATACCTTAATCCAGAGCTGGTAAGAGGGGATTCGGAGCCGCGAGGCCCACCGTAGGGTGTGTAAGATTTCACACTCACTGGGCCCAGACACATTCTGTGACAGCTGCTTCATGTAGTGCCTGGAAGGTGGCAAGATTCCCAGAATCCTCCACAGGATAAGGAAGTGATACTGAAGAGCACACGCCTCCTGAGGAAAGAAAAGTTACACCTCATATTTAATATTTTTTTTTTTTTTTTTTTAAACAATATAGTGCAATAGAAATAAAATGCAAAAGGCAGACTACAGGTAAAGGGGCAAGAAATGACAATAGATCAGTTGTTGGATGCAAGGTAGGAAGCCAAATCAAAACTTAGAGGAGGGCAGAGGTATCCTCGGGGATCCCGGAGTTGTATATGTGAAAAGGACAACAGATCATTAGCGAGTCCAGCAAATCTTTATTGCACATAACAGACATTCAGAAGAGAAAAAACAACATTTTCGGGGCGCAATACTACCCCCTCTTCAAGGCTTAGAAGCCTATAAGAGAAGAAGAATATACCAGTTTGGGTGACCAATGGTGCAGTTCGCTGTTCAGTATTCTCCCCATTAAGGCCCCTTTAACACGGGGCGGACCCGTCAGCGGATCAGCTTGCTCAGCGGGGGATCTCCTCGCTGATCCCCCCGGCTGAGCAAGAGGATGACAGGTCCGTGTCCGCTCCGCTGCTGCAGACAGGACACAGCCCACTGTCCTCCATGGGCATTCAGATGGAAACTGACCGCCTGTCCGTTTCCATCCAACTGCCATACAATCCGATCTGATGAATGGAATGGATCCCCATCCGTCTCTTCTTGGCGGATCGGACGTCGGCGGGTGTAAATGACACATATCCGTTTACACCCACCGCTCCTTAGAGGAGAATAGTGGTTCCGATCGGGTCCACTTGAAAAACGGGCAGGCAGACCCAATCAGAACGTCCGTGTGACAAGGGGCCTTTACCAGGATGGGTGGTTAAAACCATATTAAAATCAAAATTTCTATTCCCATCAGTCTAGTGCTACCACACATCTCTCACACTGAACATTCTAGGAAGATATCTTGGAAGTTTCTCCGTCTCTCACCAGTGCTGTGATACTTTTACTCTCATTTCGTCTGAGTGTATCCAAGCGAGATCCAGCAGCCAGTAGAGAAATCAGCGCCGTGTACAAATCATCGTACTTCAAGGCTCGTGAGAAGAGGACTTCACAAACCTGACAAGACAGAATCCACACACAGGTTAGGGGTGTAGTTCTGCTCTTCCAATGTGTTATCTGGCATTTTCATGACTCAGGGATGATCTTACCTCACTATCCAGCCGATGCAGGTCATCTTCAGAGGCCTCCTGAGAGAGGATGCTGTAGAATCTGGGCTGTGGGGCATTATCTGGAAAGAAAAAAAAAAAAAAAAAAGTAAAGCTCTGTTTCTAAACAAGGCAACAGGTTTAACCCCCTCTCGCCAATGTCTTCCAGACCTTTAAATGGATCTAAATGCTGGGAGTCAGAGGAGACCATTCTGATCATGTGACCGCTGTGATTGGAAGTCACGATTGGAAACCTCCCTAAGTATGCATGGGGAGCTTGCCAGTACCTGTTCTGTACTGCGCTGGGAGAGCACAGGGAGCACGCTCTTCGCACAGTTACACGTTTACCTAGGGCTGCCTATATGCGGACACTTACCGAGAGGCCACATATATGTGCCATGTCAGAGGGAAGTGGTTAAAACTCAGAACAGAAGAGCATGCACTTGCACATGTTTCTCACCTGATGTGCAATGTTTCGTCCAGTTTTCTTCCACTTCCTTAAAGCCAAAGTAGAGGGGTGAAGTACGGCCGCTTCCATCCTGGGCAGCTCCAGAGCCAAGAGGAGGGGTGAGCAGATTAAACTGCACCTAAAAAATATCACAGGTTGCTGATGGATACTGCAAATAACCAATGGAGGAACTCTGGTGTACACAGAGTTAAAAAGAGGACCTGAACCCTGCATGCTGTGCCCAATGTGCAGAGAGCAAAGAGACTAGTCACCAGTATTGCCTGTGGTCTGCCTGCTGCTGAGGTCTCTGTGTTGAGTCAGCTATGGTAGAGGCAGGGCTTTGCTTCCCAGTGTCAGTTAAATCCCCCCACACCATATAGTGATCTGACTGATGGGGTGATGATCAAAAAAAAGGAGAGGTTGAGGAAAGCACAGAGACACAGAATGAATGGAGCAGAAGCAGGAAGACCCTTGCACTGCAGGTCCTCAGGTACAACTTCCTCTCCAGCAAGGAGAACAGGGAGAAGCACAGCGATGACGTCCCCAGATATCACTCCAAATCTGGGGAGACTGGCAGCCTCAGATGATCTGACGCTGCAGATATACAGTTATGATGGAGGACATGAGTGGCTAGGTACAGAAAGTGTTCTATTTTTCATTAAGTATTTTAAACAAAATGCAGACTGTATAGGGAAGGGGTAGGCAACCTGCGGCTCTCTAGCTGTTGTGGAACTACATTTCCCATGAGGCATTGCAACATTACAAAACTGACAGTTACAGCTATGACTTGCAGAGGCATGATGGAACTTGTAGTCCTGCAACAGCGGGACAACCGCAAGTTGCCTACCCCTTATATATAGGGTATTGCTTATGCACAATTACATACCTAGATGTTCACTTTAAGATGAAAAATCTTCACTTTATGAGTTCAGGTTCACTATAACAAAATATTACACAGATGGGCAGAAAGTCAATCTGTCAGGGGGTTTCCTGTACATACCTGCTCAAATAGATAGAGTGGAGGCTTGGAGTACTGGTGTAAGAGATAGTCAAAGACCAACAGAAGTCTCCCCAGGAGAAGAGGCACGCCCGGCAGCTGAGACTCCAGGTTATTGGCCAGGTCCTGCAGCGTCTGAATACATAGCAGAAGGATAGTCTGGCGTCCTCTATCGGACAGGTTATGGAAGATCAGAAGCAACAGCTGAAGATGATCCACATTCACATCGTCTGTGTCTCCTGGGACTACTCCCTGCAAGGCGTTTTGCTTCAGGGTTCCAACAAATCTTAAAATAAAAAACATATTTACTTTTTTTTTTTTTTTTAGGTTGACTTGATCGGTCCCTCAGTTCACCACTATGGACCAGCGGGAGTAAATGTGTCCGTTTACACCCGACTACCTCCAATCCAAGGAAAAAAACAAAAACAAAAAAAATAATAATGAAGAAAGGGGATCTGTGCCCCTCCATTTAGGTGTAGCAGAGGGCAGTCGGGTGTAAATGGACAGTAGAGGTCGTTTACAACTGCAGGTCCATATAGCAGAGTGGATTCGGTCCGAGTCCGCTCAGATTTTGCACCCGTGCCCAGATCAGCAGACCGATCCCCTGCTGATCTAATCTGAGTCCGCCCCCTCTGAAAGGGGACTTACGTTGGATGTGTTAAAGCTGACAAATGGCTAAAACCACAACTGAATTACATACGTGTTTATCTACAAAGGATTTCCATCCATCCAATCCTGAGATTTACACGGCCCAACCAAGCTGGTGACCAGAATTTTCTCTGATGTAGGGGACATAAGCAATGCAACTATGTCACCCTCACTGTCTATAATCTGAGTGGGCAGTGAAGAAGCACTAGACCAGAGTTTCTGTCAAGGTAAAAGTATGGAGAGCCCCGAGGCACCTCATTTTAAAATGTGAAAAACTATTCTAATAGTTTTATATAACACAGCAACATCCACACATGTAGGACACCCAATGTTAGAGGGGATTTATTCTTGTAAAGCAGATACACCTTTGTACTACTGAGTGTTTCTCTTCTCCCCCAGTATTTCTCCATCATGGAGCTAATTGACCCCAGTACTTGGAGAGGGGCGGGGGAGGGTCAAACTAGGATTGTGTGCAAGCAGCTGACATCCCTTATCAACGGATGATGTCATTGGTTGTCAGGATGTCGTCAGCTGGAAGGTCGTAATGGTGTACAATGAAAACCTGTGGCTTTGTGTAACTAAAAAGGAGATTTGTTCCACCCACTGGCTTGTATACAAATTTTTGGACAATTTATAGACAATTTGCCCAAGGCACCCCTGAAGAAGCCTCAAGGCACCCCTGAAGAAGCCTCAAGGCACCCCTGAAGAAGCCTCAAGGCATCCTGTGAGAAAGTGAAGTTATCTTGCTGCTCTCTCCCACCCCCTTTCCGTTTCCTTTTAGGTCATGTGAATTCCTGACACCAGATTGTCACCAAGTCCTGCCCCCCGCTGTGAGATGTTTTACAGCTTTGAATATTCAAGACTCACCTTTCCCAGACCCGTAGACATTCTGGGACGTCAGGTTCTCCCTGGACGCTGGCCTTGTGCTGCCAAAGCAGAAGAAGCCGGGACAGCACAGACAGACTCTGAGGGTGGATGTAAAGTGGCCAGGGGCCCTCACTCACAGGGGCGATTCCCAGGTGCTGCAGAAGTGCGTTCTGTAACAGAGAACAACCAGGAATGCATCAAGTGCTAATAAAAGCAATATATTCATTGCAAATGACAAAAAGGAGTGCTGTAGGCCGATTATGGCCCGCTCTGGAGTGCTGGCTTAGCCATCTGTACATGCGCGCTCCTGTCCAGAACTACAGCTGCATAGAACCTGCACAGCACTGGGTGCCAGAAACACTACATTTTACAGCTCATTGACTTAGTGCCAACCTAGCCCAATGCCTGCACAGGGATGCTTATGGTAGAACTAAAAGCTTCAGTTTTGGATGGAGTGGAGAGTGTCAGTTTGTATTGTTGTCTGTGTCCGTGTGTGTGTTGGGGGAGATAAACCCTATTCTCACCAGTGTCATTGAAAGTAAGATTCCAAACTTTGGGTTGTCCCCAAAAAGGTAATAAAGCGAAATCTTTCAATGGGGACACTAGTTCTGATGACCTGGGGGTCCCCAAGGAACTCCCCTAATTTGCAGAGACTTCCTCTCACTTTCTGATTGGCTATGGGACAGGAAGTGATGAGAAATTTCCACAGTGGGACACAGATTGTAAAATGGAGTTTGACAGGTTATAACCCTCCCTTTGCTCAGTCCAAAATGGGGAAAAAAAAGTATTGCCTAGAATTCTACTTTATTCTCCTAGCCATTTGTCGATGCCAGGGGGTCTCCAATCTTTCTAAAAGAAAAGGGCCAGTTTACTGACCTTCAGACTTTAGGGGCTGGACCGTGCTCTGCCCAATGGGAGTAAACAATGCCTGATCTTTGGAATTAGGGGGGAGAAATAGTTGGTGCCCGTGGCAGGAATTATGCCCCATTGTCTGTGCCCGTGGCAGGAATTATGCCCCATTGTCTGTGCCCGTGGCAGGAATTATGCCCCATTGTCTGTGCCCGTGGCAGGAATTATGCCCCATTGTCTGTGCCCGTGGCAGGAATTATGCCCCATTGTCTGTGCCCGTGGCAGGAATTATGCCCCATTGTCTGTGCCCGTGGCAGGAATTATGCCCCATTGTCTGTGCCCGAGGCAGGAATTATGCCCCATTGTCTGTGCCCGTGGCAGGAATTATGCCCCATTGTCTGTGCCCGAGGCAGGAATTATGCCCCATTGTCTGTGCCCGAGGCAGGAATTATGCCCCATTGTCTGTGCCCGTGGCAGGAATTATGCCCCATTGTCTGTGCCCGTGGCAGGAATTATGCCCCATTGTCTGTGCCCGTGGCAGGAATTATGCCTTCAAAAAGGGCCAGATAAAAGGCAAGCAAAGTAGGGATGCACCGAAATGTCAGCCATCGAAATTGGCATTTTGCCTATAGGAAAAAAATTTAGCCAATACAGGTGCTGATACAGGTGACTGTTTACTGCAGATGTGAGGGGGCAGCTGAGAGAGGCAGGAGAGGAGCAGTGTATACAGTGACTAGTTGCCACTATAGGTCAGTGTTGGTTTTTAAATTTAATTATCCGCTTTTTTTTTTCTTCACTATAGCTCACAGAAACAGCTGTCACTCACTTTCCCCCCAGATAAAAGAAACAGTTTCCTTTTAAGTTTCCTGTAGCTCCAGGGAAAGTGAAAGCTAGTTCTGTGAGCTATAGTGAAGCAAAAAAAAAAAAAAAAAAAAAAAAATTGCCAATTGCATTTAAAAACCGGCACTGACATAGTGACAGCCACACTCATATGCTATCACATAGGGAACTATTGATCCCCTAAGTGATAGCAATAAAAATCATAAAAAAAAAAAAAAAAAAATGTTATCGATATATCTATCTATCTCTCTCTATATATTTTTTTATATATTTATATATTTTATATTTTTTTATCTACTCTTTTTATTTTATTTTATCTACTTTTTTCTTTCTTATATTTTTTTTTTCTATCTATCTCTCTTATTTATTTTTTTTTTTTTCTTTCTTTTTTTTTATATATCTATCTTTCTCTCTATATATATCTATCTATCTCTCTATATTTTATCTATCTATTTCTTTTATCTTTTCTATCTTTTCTCTATATCTTTCTATCTATCTCTCTATATTATCTATTTTCTCTCTATATCTATCTTTTTCTTTTATCTCTCTATTTTATCTATTTTTTCTCTCTTCTATCTATCTATCTTTCTCTCTATTTATCTTTTTCTTCTCTATATCTATTATCTATCTATCTCTCTATATCTATTATCTATTTTATCTAATATATATACATCTATTCTTTATATATATCTATCTATCTATCTATCTATTTATATATATCTATCTATCTCTCTATATATATATATCTTTCTATATATATCTATCTATATTCTCTATATATCTATATCTCTCTATATATATCTATCTATATTTCTATATCTATCTATCTATCTCTCTATATTTACTATCTATCTATCTCTCTATCTCTTTATCTCTCTCTCTATCTATCTATCTATCTCTCTATATCTATCTATCTCTCTATATTCTATCTATCTATCTATCTATCTATCTATCTATCTATCTATCTATCTATCTATATATCTATCTATCTATCTATATCTATATATATACGTAAAAAAAAAAAAAAATACAATACAAAAAAAAAAAAAAGGAGCTTCTTCACCCCTACATATGCAAGCATGTTGGTTTGGCTTCAGTTTTCGGCCACATGCATTCTGAATTTTCGGTATCTGTTTCGGCACCAGAATTTTCATTTCGGTGCACCACTAAAGCAAAGGGAGACCACTGGCCAAGCCCCTTCCTCCACCAGAGGAAGAACCTGTGAAGGCAGTGTCTGCATGTGACCTGTACTAGTTCCAGCCAGTGCACATGTGACTGCTTTCAGCTGTGCAAGGAGCCCAAGAAGAAAAAGGCCTTCATGCTTTTTTCTCTTTTACAAGGGTTTTGATCTGCTTGAATTTATTTTCGCCTTTTGGTTGACCTTGTAACCAACTATTGCATTGCAAACACAAAGAAAAGTGACAGATTACCTGTAATGTTGGGGACTGAAGATCAGATGTCACTAGACAATGATTAAACTGGTACAGGGCCACAGCAAAAAATCTTCATCGGATGATGCTAAGATACAAATAGCTCAAGTAAAACAAGGCACATTCTTGAAAACACTCCAGCACAGAAATACCGTGAGAACAGACCTTTCAGACCGTCCTTGTCCACGTCTTTTATGATACAGGCCAGGGTGGACATGTGCTGCTCCGTCAGAGAAACGCTCAGGTAGTTTCGGATGAAGTTGCTACGGGAGTTCAGCATACAGTTGGTGATAAAATTTAAGGTATTCGAAGCAAGGCTGAGAAACTGAAAAAGAGAAAAGGAGTGCCATTAGAAAATTTATAACTGTTTTTTCTTTTTGCTTGCCTGTTTTACTGATGTCATAAAAGATTTTATGCGACTATCATACTAATCATCACATCCTTAACTTTGATATAGATAGATAGATATATATATAGATATAGAGATATAGATAGATATAGAGATATAGATAGATATAGAGATATATAATAATATATATATATATATATATATATATATTGGTGCTTCCATACAGTGGTTGGATATATGATAGATATGTCGTACATCTTGGAAGAATTGTTGTTGTTCTAAATGCCCTAGGCCTTTCCTGGGCCTTTCGATCATGTGATCACTGAATGGCTGTCACTAGGCTTACGTGACCAGGTACCCGTCCTACAGCTTTGTTCCTGAGCTGGAGGAGTGCAACTGAGCATGCTCCCAGAGCTAAACAGCAGAGCTGGCTGTATGCACATGTGTGGCAGCACAGAGTTACATTCCACCACATGTATCCAAAGGGCTAGCAATAAAGAAGATTGGACATTGATAACTTTCTGTAAACAAGGAAAAAAAAAAAAAAAAAAAGCCTAGAGTAATATAAAAATGTCAGCTAAGAATCATTCTGTGGACGTCCATACCAGCTCTGGGTCTTTGCGGCTTGCCAGGATGTTGCCGTTCCCTGCAGAGTTTTGTTTGCTGGGGCTCTTGGCTCTAGGGGAGCTCTCAAGAGGGGGAGGGGGTGGAGGGCGGTGGGGGAACCTTCTCTTTGGTTGGGGAGATGGTCTCTTCAAACCACTGTCCGAGGATCGGCTCGCTGTCATCATCTGCATTCATGTAACGAATCATCAGAATATGGAGCTTGAAAGACATACTGAAGTAGGATGCTACATGCAGTGTTGAAATACAGACAAGTAGAAAAGCTTTCAAAGGATTTGTTATTTTGGACGACCATTATTGGGGTAAACACACATCCCTGTCAGTCAAAATGACCCCAGCTACCTCTTGTTCATCACTGCTGCTACCTGGGTCAGTTCCCTGCAGAGAGGCGGTAAGGCTGACACACTGTCCAATGAGGAAGAGGTGACACAGGAAGATGCATTGCTGAACCAAGATGTATTCTTTATTAGTAACACATTTTTGTATCACCCATCTGGCTGTAAAGCACAGGACTGGCTGCAAAGAACTTCACACCTTTGGTATCAGTAAACGTACTTCAACGGTGTCAGTCGTTTGTTTGCAGCTTTATCGGTCACTTTATCTCCCAACAATCTCTTCCTGCCCCCTTGGAAACCCACCAAAGGCTACACTTGGCTGTTCAGCTAAGCGAAGATCACCGGCCTAATTGGAGTTCTCAAAAAGTTCCCAATCAATGATCTGAGCCTAGTGGATACTTCGAAGACACAAGCATTTCCCTGCCAAGTCAAATACAGAGAAATTCACTAACCACATCAGAAAGGATTTGTTACCTTGACTGCTGTCCTCCTCCGTGCTACTGAAATCATCTTCATAATAAGTGTTGGAGTCAGTGGAGGCGCTGGCATCGCTGCTCATGGAACCTTTCCTCTGTCGTTGTAAGGCACAGGCCTGCATGACAGAGGATAATGTTACCTGTCCATTTGGCCCCTCCCAGTCCCTGTCTGGCCCCATCCTCTCGGCCCCTCCGTCCCTGTCCGCCCCTCCCAGTCCCTGCCCAGTCCTCTCAGTCCTCCTAATCCCCCCCAGCCCCATCCTCTTGGCACCTCCCAGTCCCCCCATCCTCTCGGACCCTCCCAGTCCCATGCCACTCGGCCCCATCCTCTCAGCCCCTCCTAATCCCTCCCCTGCCATCCACACTCGGCCCCTCCCCAGCCCCATCCACTCGGCCCCTCCCCAGCCCCATCCACTCGGCCCCTCCCCAGCCCCATCCACTCGGCCCCTGCCAGTCCTTGCCCAGCCCCATCCAAGTCCACCTTGTCATTACCAGTCCCCGACAAGCCCATTTACCTGACCACTCCCGGCACCATTCAGCCTATCCACTTGGCCACTTTGTTAGTCATCGCCCAGTATGACCACTGTCAAAGCACCTACTACCAACCCATACAGCACTAATACACCATAGAAGTGGAGTGGCAAATGGCAGTTGCGGTACTGTCACAAACCAATTGAGAAGAAAGCAGGCTGCATTGCCATCAGGTTCTATTCAGATCTAAAACACATGATTTATTTTATAGTCCTGTACATGGAAGCGGTGTCTCACCTTACGATAAGAAGTGGACAGGACTGTAAACAGAAGATTTGTCAGTGGAATGGAGTCTATTAGTCGCTGTATTCTCTGGATGGGTGTGCTCTGTGCTGCGATGCTGAGCTCTGCAAGGGGTCCATCTGTATCTAAAGCTTGCTGCAGGAAAACAAGAGAAAGCAGATGAGCATTGCCACTGGAATGGCATCTTGTGCGAAGTTAAAGTGTTACCAAACCCCGGACCCCGCGTTCGCTACATCCGCTCCCCCCCGGACCCCGCGTTCGCTACATCCGCTCCCCCCCGGACCCCGCGCGTTCGCTACATCCGCTCCCCCCCGGACCCCGCGTTCGCTACATCCGCTCCCCCCCGGACCCCGCGTTCGCTACATCCGCTCCCCCCCGGACCCCGCGTTCGCTACATCCGCTCCCCCCCGGACCCCGCGTTCGCTACATCCGCTCCCCCCCGGACCCCGCGTTCGCTACATCCGCTCCCCCCCGGACCCCGCGTTCGCTACATCCGCTCCCCCCCGGACCCCGCGTTCGCTACATCCGCTCCCCCCCGGACCCCGCGTTCGCTACATCCGCTCCCCCCCGGACCCCGCGTTCGCTTACATCCGCTCCCCCCGGACCCCGCGTTCGCTACATCCGCTCTCCCCGGACCCCGCGTTCGCTACTTCCGCTCTCCCCGGACCCCGCGTTCACTATATCGGGTCTTCCACAGTACACGAAACATGGAAATACAACTATTTTAGTAAATAAAACTTCTAAATATCATCCCATCAGCAGCATATAGCAGTCTTATGACTTCTATCAGTGTCCAGTAGAGCACTGGTTAACCTTGCAGGAGGAGTTTTCCTTTTCCTCTGACTGTCCTATGAGGCTGCATAAACCCTGACCGTCTGTCTGGGCAGCATTGATTGGTCCTGTGCTGATCACATGCACTCTCATAAAAAAAAAAAAAAAAAAAAAAAACAGTCTAATACAGACCAAACAGAGCATGTGCAAACTTGCCACTGCTGCTCTAACTATGGCAGATGGATTTGTGACAGGAGGAGGATCGAAGAAGACCGGATCAAACAGCCTTTTCACACAATACGGAGGATCAACCCCTTAGGTTCCACAGTGAGTATAACAAGCATGCTTGCCCACATGGAAGAAAAAGATTTGAAATGCTACAACTTTGGCCATAATATATATGTACACACACACACACAAATTTGTTTTTATTACAAAATAAAAAAAAAAAATTTAAAAATACATTTCAAATATACTGTATGTCTCTAAAAATACAAATGTGTAAAAATAGATGTTAAAATGACTTTTTATATGTGAAAAAAATCTGAATATACTTAAAAATATATATATTTTTAATCAGTTTTTTTTTTTTACATATATGTGTAAATGCATTCCAAAAATGATTTGTATTTTTAAAGACATACAGTATACTTGAAACGTGTTTTTAAAATATATTGTAATAAAAATGCATTTCAACATGCAAAATAAATAAATACATAATTTTTTTTTTTTTTTTTTTTTTTAATATGGCCAAAATTGTAGTATTTCAAATATATGGCAATATATTTGGGAAGAACATTTTAAAAACATATTTCAAATAAATTTTTCCTCCATATGGGTGATACAGCACCTACAGACCGATTTTACTGCTGTGGGTTTAGTAACTCTTTAAATCACAACCCCTGCAAAACCTTTTGCGCTGTGTGGGGATTTAAAAGATAAAAAAACAAACAGAAATATGGCAGAAGGCGGCCGGACATTCCCCCTTACCTTGTGTAAAGTCTCCACTTGCAAGTCTTGAAAGAGTGAAGTAAGCAGTTTGATGGCATGGTTCGCCAGTACTACAGACAAAACCCCGAATCCCTGGTGTCTGTAGGGAACAAAGGCAAAGATTATGGCTGGTGCACTAAAATTCCTATTCAACAAATGAAATATTACGTGCAGGGAGGGGCGCTTCCAGGCGTCACTTTACATGGTGAAATGCTGGGCTGTCTAAAAAGGAAAGCCCAGCACTAGGGCCACATATAATAACTATTCCTGCAAGCTGAAGATCTAGATGGCACTGTCTGTATGAGACAAATATTAAACACTTTATAGGGGGGGGGGAGAGGAGGAGGAAGAAGAGGAGAGGAGGAGGAGGATGATGATGATGAGATGATGATGATGAGGAGGAGGAGGAGGAGGATGAGGAGGAGATGAGGAGGAGGAGGAGGAGGATGAGGAGGAGATGAGGAGGAGGAGGAGATGATGGAGGAGGAGGAGATGATGGAGAGGAGGAGATGATGGAGGAGGAGGAGATGATGGAGGAGGAGGAGATGATGGAGGAGGAGGAGATGATGGAGGAGGAGGAGGAGGAGGAGATGATGATGGAGGAGGAGGAGGAGGAGGAGATGATGGAGGAGGAGGAGGAGGAGGAGGAGGAGATGATGGAGGAGGAGGAGGAGGAGGAGGAGGAGGAGGAGGAGGAGGAGGGAGGAGGGAGGAGGAGGAGGGAGGAGGGAGGAGGGAGGAGGAGGCACACCGATTTAAGGGGACTTCTCACTTGTCAGATTACAATGTAATAGTCAGTTTTATATATTGCATTCTCTGATATATTATCGCTGAATATAAAGGTCTCTATAAGAACGTATATACCGTATTTTTCGCTCCATAAGACGCACCTGACCATAAGACGCAGCTAGGTTTTAGAGGTGAAAAACAAGAGAAAAAAAAATGAACCAATGGACTGACACCAGGAATGGACTGCACTGCAAGACCATTGACCAGACATGCGGACACAGTGCAGGAGAGATGACCAGAGACTGCGGACACAGTGCAGGAGATGACCAGAGACTGCGGACACACAGTGCAGGAGATGACCAGAGACTGCGGACACAGTGCAGGAGATGACCAGAGACTGCGGACACAGTGCAGGAGATGACACCAGGAGACTGCGGACACAGTGCAGGAGATGACCAGAGACTGCGGACACAGTGCAGGAGATGACCAGAGACTGCGGACACAGTGCAGGAGATGACCAGAGACTGCGGACACAGTGCAGGAGATGACCAGAGACTGCGGACACAGTGCAGGAGATGACCAGAGACTGCGGACACAGTGCAGGAGATGACCAGAGACTGCGGACACAGTGCAGGAGATGACCAGAGACTGCGGACCCACAGAACAGGATGACCAGAGACTGCGGACACAGTGCAGGAGATGACCAGAGACTGCGGACACAGTGCAGGAGATGACCAGAGACTGCGGACACAGTGCAGGAGATGACCAGAGACTGCGGACACAGTGTAGGAGATGACCAGAGACTGCGGACACAGTGCAGGAGATGACCAGAGACTGCGGACACAGTGCAGGAGATGACCAGAGACTGCGGACACAGTGCAGGAGATGACCAGAGACTGCGGACACAGTGCAGGAGATGACCAGAGACTGCGGACACAGTGCAGGAGATGACCAGAGACTGCGGACACAGTGCAGGAGATGACCAGAGACTGCGGACACAGTGCAGGAGATGACCAGAGACTGCGGACACAGTGCAGGAGATGACCAGAGACTGCGGACACAGTGCAGGAGATGACCAGAGACTGCAGGACACAGTGCAGGAGATGACCAGAGACTGCGGACACAGTGCAGGAGATGACCAAGAGAGACTGCGGACATAGTGCAGGAGATGACCAGAGACTGCGGACATAGTGCAGGAGATGACCAGAGACTGCGGACATAGTGCAGGAGATGACCAGAGACTGCTGCGGACATAGTGCAGGAGATGACCAGAGACTGCGGACATAGTGCAGGAGATGACCAGAGACTGCGGACATAGTGCAGAGATGACCAGAGACTGCGGACATAGACTGCAGGAGATGACCAGAGAGACTGCTGACCTTTGGGGAGGGAGGGGGAGCGGGTACCTGAATTTGAGAGGTACCCGCTCCCACTTCCGCGGAGTTGCCTTCCCTCTTCTTCCCGGGCCGGCTTCTGTGACAGCCGGGTGCCCACTGCGCAGGGGTGCGAGAAGCGCTTCGCTTTGTGAATGGCCCGGCGCCTTCTGGGACCTTTCATGTGTCCCAGAAGACACCGGATCATTCACAAAGCGCAGTGCTTCTCGCACCTGCGCAGTGGGCACCCGGCTGTCACAGAAGCCAGTGCGGGAAGACTGTGCAGCGCTGGAGCGAGGAACAGGTAAGGCCCTGCAGGAGACAACAGCTGAGCGGCCGGCCCGGTATTCTGACATGGTGGCCGCAAAAATACCGGACCGGCCGCTTTATATTCGCTCCATAAGACGCACTGACATTTTCCCCCTTTTGGGGGGGAAAAAAGTGCGTCTTATGGTGCGAAAAATACGGTACATTTAGACAGCACTGACATACATACAGACTGGGGTATATACTGGGTATATGTAGCAAACCTCCAGCACTCATACAGAAGAACAAACACTGAAAAGACATGACACTTGGTTTACCACCTACCCTTTGCCTGGGGCCAGTTTCGGGGAACCGACCCCCTCTTTGGCTCGAGTAATGTCTCGGACTCTAAGTGCCCGCCAGGGGGTCTTTCTCCTTCCCTTTGTCTGCCAGGGCGGTGGGACTGAGGTTAAGGATCAGGTAGAGGCTGTTCACCAGACACCAAGCTCCCAGAAGCTGGAAATTCTGATAATGCTGGAAAAAAAAAAAAATATATATATCAGGGAACTGTAATGAAAACACATTTTTTCTGCAACTCAAAACTATTTGAATCTCCATAAGCCACACAAATCCAATGCAATATCAGAAAATGAAGCTTTCTGAGCATCAAAATGAATGTTTACAGACTCTCCATTTCCCCGAGTCACACAGAGCTTGTATTAGTGGCATAAAGGGTTGGCGCGCGCACAGCGCACTTCCCACCGACTCGCAATGATATGAAAGCTGCGGGTTATCCATTTACAACAAGGGCAAACTTTTGCTCACCTCTCCTCCGGCTCTTCTGGAGTTATTGATTGCTTGGCCAATCATCTCGTATATCTCCAGCTGCAAGAAAGGTTTCATCATCAATACTGCTGTCCCAATACACAGGACATGACAAGGACAAGGCCCCGCCCACTTACACATTTTTGCACAATGGTGGCGGCATCGTTCTCGTAGTCATCCTCTTTGCAGCTTGTGGATCCAGTCCGAACCTGCTGTGTGCTGCCAACATGGAGGATCGCCATGCACGTGGCCACACTCACACCTACACACACAACAGATCGCGATGGGTAAAAAGAGAACAAAGTAAATCAATATTGGGTACACTTCAGCAGTTATTTGTACAGACACACAATAGAAGTCTTTAGATGCCTCCAGAGAGTCTGCACTTCTTGTGTGTTGCCGCACCAGTCAGATGGATGGCGCTACATCCAAGGTAAGCTTGATGTTGATTGTTCTATTACTATTAGTGGTGCACCGAAGTGAACATTCTGGTGCCGAAACCGAAAAAATTCAGGATGCAGTTGGCCAAAAACTGAAACGGGCAGTTTTTAAAAATAAAAAATATATTTTTTGTAAAAAAAAAAAAAAAAATACACTTTGATAAAACAAAAAAAAAAAAAAAGACAAAAAAACAATGAGGAGAGAGGGGGTGGGGCTGAGCCGTGGCTCTATGGGGTTTATTTACTAAAGCTGGAGAGTCCAAAATCAGACTCCCTTCTGCATAGAAACCAATCAGCTTCCAGGTTTCATTGCCAAAGCTTCATTGAACAAGCTGAGGTTAGAAGCTGATTGGTTTCTATGCAGAAGGGAGTCTGATTTTGGACTCTCCAGCTTTAGTAAATAAACCCCAATGTGTCTAATGGTAAAGCAGAACTAAACCCACCAAGTTCTGCTTCACCATAAGCACACAGAGGTGCCCCAAGGGCCAGCAGCATTCCCTGGGGGCACTGCTCGAGGAGGAGGAGCCGGAGGGGGGCCCGAACAGATGAAGAGGATTAGGCCCACTACACACGCAGCAGGGAAGTATGACAAGTTTGTTATTTTAGAGAAAAAAAAAAAAAAAAAACACAAAAGAAAACAAAAAACAAAGCTTTTGTGTCACTTTAAAATTGGTGGGTTTAGTTCTGCTTTACCTATAAATATGTTTCAGAGGAAAATTATCTTTAAAAAGTGAAACTTGTACAAATGTATTGAGTGTCATGAAAATAATTTGCACAAATCTGTTAAAAACAAAATTCTTTACCTGCATACAAGCAGCTTAGGGCCAGAAGTGTGACATCCTTAAGCCGAGGTGGAGTCAGAGGTTCCATGACAGGGAGGGACAGAGTATCCAGAGCCATGGTCACATCAATCACCAGGGAGTGAAAGCTACAGAAAGCAGAGGGACCAGGACTGACGTTATATGTAGGATACATGAGATCGGAGGTCACATTAACACGTTTTCACAGAAACAGCCGATAGGTAAATGCCAAGTGATCATTAAAAGAACAGAATCATTTATTTGACCCACATCAATTGTGGGGCCTCACACACCATCCCCATCAACATGACCCACACTGCGCTTTGTCTGGCTTCAAACCTTGGAATTTTCTGTGGCTTTTCATGTATTTATCCTTTAAAGTATTTAAAGTCAAAAGTCTCTTTAGCTTGGAATGGTCAGAACCCCCGTCAGGTCTTTCCTGTCAGATTCCCCAATAGGGACACCTGCTCCAGCGACTGTATAAGAGCAGATTTGTCCTCACTTAGCAGAGATACCCAACTTCTGGTTTTGTTTCTCGGACAGGAAGTGAAAGGAAATCTCCTCAAAGAGACACAGATAGAGAAAAAAAAAAACAAAACTTGAAGTTCTAACTATTCCCTGCTTAAACTAAAACACAGTTTTTAACAAAAACTTTAAAGTGACCAGGTCAGGGAAAAAAAAAAAAAAAAACACAAGATGAAAATTCCCTGCAGTGGAGGGAGGTATTATACTCCTCTGTTGGCCTGTGTCTGAACCAACAGGGATTTGTCCTCACTTTGAAGAGAATTCATCTCATTTCTGTTGTGTTTCTGTGACCGGAAGTAAAGGGAAATCTTCCTAATGGAACACAGCCAAAAAAAAAAAAAAAGTTAACAGTTTATAGCTATTCAGAGCTCATTTTAGCTTTAGAAAAGCTTTACAGCGGAGTGCCACTCAAAAAGGTGAAGTTCTGCTTTAAAGACTGGTCCCCCACTCCCCATTTAGGATTTGCACCTTTGGGAGCGGGGGGGGGGGGGGGGGGGGGGGGGGGGGGGGGGGGGGGGGTTTGTACCCAAAATTGACAGGTACCCGCTTCCCACTTCCACTGTGGTTGCCTAGGCGATCGTAAGCGGACGTTGTCCCCCCCTCTCCCTCCCCACAGTCTTCTGGGACACGTGACAGGTCCCAGAAGACTATGGGAACATTCACGCATGCACACTGAGCAACTGGCTGTGAAGCCACAAGCGGTCAGTCTCACAGTTGGGTGACTACACTGAAGATGCTGGGGCCACAGGGCAGCCGTGTGAAACGGACTACGGGGAGCACACAGTGAGATCGAGGGACAGGAGAATGGGTGGTTTTTTTTTTTTTAAAAGTCAGCAGCTACAGTTCTAGTACCTGCTGACTTTTTATTTTTTTTATTTTTAAAGAGTGAGTGGAACTTTTGAAAGTAAACCTGTATTCTGTACGGATATATATATATATATATATATATATATATATATATATATATATATATTAACATAGCAAAGAGTTCTTGGCTGTTTTTGTTGTGTAACATACATCTAGCTCAGTCATATTCCGGATATGGCTAGATGTATGTTACACAACAAAAACAGAAACAAATTTTTATATATATATATATATATATATATATATATATATATATATATATATATATATATATATATATATATATATATATATATATATATATATGTCACGGGTCACTTTGCAGATGTTATGCCTGTTCATTTTTTCCTTTAGTTGATTATTTGTGGACATAGAAAACCTCCAGCATATTCTTCCTGTCCTTTGGATGCTACAAACCAAGTTGAAGAAAAAAAGAAAAAAAAGTTCCTCGCTGACCCGTAGTAGGGTGCAATGAGGGAGCAAGCCAAAGCTTCCACTTCAGTCAGTATTTGCATGATGGGGTGCCATATATATATATATATATAGCGGTTTTATATAACATGAACTTGTTCATAATACGGCTCCTTTGCTGTGTACACAGAGACCACCTGAATAACACTTGCGATGCACCTTGCTGTAACAAAGAAGGGCTGCGTTCTCACCCATTGCGGACGGCTGTGGCATCTCCGACTGTCGCCGGCATTATGAAGAAAGAATTGGCGGAAACAGCATCCTGGAAGCGATTAATGTATCGCAGGAAATACGGGAGGTTCAAACAGACTCTCAGCAACTTCTCTGACCCACCTAAACAGCAAACCATAAACCACAATGAGTTACCAGAAGATGGTGGCGAGTTTGTAAGTGCTGATGAAACAAAAACTCAAAATGTACAAGACTACGCTGAGGATTTTCATTGGTACAAACTGTGCATACGAAGATTCCAACATTGGTTTTAGGAACTCATTTCAAAGAAGTCTAAAAAAGGAATAATTCTACCTTTTCAAATAAATCAATAAATGCATACACATTGATTGAAAAAAAAAAAAAGTCCAGTGGATCATGTGTGCATTGTACAGCTTTTGCACACTATTCCTGCAGCCCAGGAGTGCACAGAGGTGCGGTTATGGAACTGGAAGTTAACAATGGAGTATGAGTGTGGTGATGTCATTGAACTTGTGCTCCATTGGGAACATTGATCGTTCATTAAAACTTTTGGACCCATATTGGTGATCCTCGGTGTGCTAGTGATTCTCCCATCCCCCATTGAGAACAACAGTCTCTTGGCCGCAGAGGCTCCATTCACTGATCTTTGTGAATGGTTGATGCAGCTGTGCAGTTGAGGTTACTCACAGTGGCACCAAATTCAATAAAAATAGAAACATTTAAAAAAATACAAATTAAATTATTAATTTTCACCAAAGAAATGTTGCAGAATACATTTTGCCCTACATTAATGAAGAAATGTTATTTGCTAAATTTTATAACAGAAATGAAGAAAAGTGCATTTTTTTCTAAAGTTTCAGGTGTTTTTTTGTTTTACTTTGCAAAAAAAAAAAACAAAAAAAAAAAACTCAGTGGTGATTATATACCACCAAAAGAAAGTTCTATTTTTTGTGAAACAAAATGCTAAAAATTTCATATGATTAGTGTTGCATGACCGCACAATTTTCAGTCAAAGTGCGACAGCGCTGAAAGCTGAAAATTGGTCTGGGCAGGAAGGGGGTAAACGTGCTGAGAATGGATGATGATCTTACCCAGTTCCTGGAGACTGGCAACATTCTGGGCTATGAAGATGCTTTTCGTTTTAGCAGCAGCTGCTTGATCAGAGGTTGCGTCTTCTCCTTCAGTCTCCACCTAAATACAGGAATATTGTTCACAATACAGGACGGGTGAAAAGACTCCTCCACCCAAAACATTTCACTTATGCCTCGTATACACTATAAGAAAATCGTACGAAAATTTTCGTACGAGGACCAATCGTCCGATAATCGGAGCGTTAGTACATAGCTTTTGAGAGCCGATCACGACAATTCGTACGACAATATCCAAAGGGACAAGCGCAAAAATGTTTCTCGTACGATACCGGATCATACGATTTTCGTTTAATCAGTACAGTAGTCGTCTGAAAATACAATACAAATACAATACAATACGTCATCACTTTCTAAATTTTCTTTTATAGGGAGAATTTTCGTATTTTTAGTAACCTCTTCGCTTTTGATGTGAGACTAGCAGACGAAAAAAAAAAAAAAAAACAAAAAAAACGGCTGATCATTCATCCGATATTCTCATCTTGTGTATGGGGCATTAGAGTAAGGTCCTGTACACACCATGGGAATATCGGACGAATGATCGCCCAGTTTTTATTTTTGCCTGCTAGTCTCACATCCAAAGGGGAGCGGTTACTAAAGATATGAAAAGAGAGAAGATTCAGAAGTGATTTAATGTATTTGTTTTGTATTTTCAGACAAAAACTGTGCTGAGCAAAACAAAAAACAAAAATCAGACAATCTGTTATTACATGTAAAAAGTGTTCCTGCATTTGCGGTTTTTCAGCATTTTTTTTTTTTTTTTTTTTATCAAAAAAACTGATAAATTAAATGTTTTTTTTTAATTGGTATCAGTGTCCACGTATTTTTAAGTAGGATATAAAAAAAAAAATGCAAAATATGCTCCATTGTTTCTAGGCCTTACTACAAGTACAAAACAACCAATACTATACACTTCCGTGGTATGGTATCGCTGCGATCGTCAGGAGCAGGAGAATTGATTTTGGGTTGTTCTTTGGTGAACAATTATGCTAATAGAAATAAATACAAAGCTTAAAAAAAAAAAAAAAAAAAAATAATGATAATTCTACCTGATATATTATGACCTTTGACCCTTACCTTGACCCCAACACTAACCCTTGATCTATTTATTATTTTTATTACACACTTTTGTTTGTTTATATCTTCCCCTCCTGCAAGAAGATAAAGATGCAATGTAAACACAGGGGCGGAATCACAGTGACTGATCACTGTAAAAGCCAATCAGAAGCTATTACAGGTGACCAGGAACTGGGAGTCCTGGGGCATGTGCTGGGACTGCGCTGTGCGGCGCACTGCGAGCACAGAGAGAGATACATATATTTGTGGCCCCACAGATAAACACTCACGTCTGTGAGGCCACATATACATGTATGGTTGACAGGAAGGAGGTAAAGAATGGTACTACATTAACCTGGGTGTGTGCTGGGGAGGAAGGCGATGTGGCGTTCCGGGGGTTAAACACCGACGTCAGCTGGTTCAGAAAGTTCATTTTCACCTCCTTCTGCCGAAGTTCAGGACTTAACAGGACGGTGCTCTCCTTCTGATCTTCCACTGCCGGGAAACACACAAAACATTGATGTCCCAGACTGACTTTTCCAATCACGCTTCCATCTAACATGACACATTCTACCCCCAGCTCAAACCTTACTCCCAATTCAGTCCACACCCCGAGCGCCCGCCTGCACCCCCCCGCCCACTCACCATCAGACAGGGTCTGTACAGTCTGGGGCAGCTTAGAAGATTTCATCATTGCTGTAAATGTGATGATCTCAGTGCGGTCCAGGCGGCTTGTGCCAGTGCACAGACCTTTAATCAGAAGGATCAGATGTTTCTAGAAAAGAAAAAAAAAAAAGATAAATCACCGCCGGAATCCAGAACACACGCTACATATAGAGAACAGGTGTCCCGGCTCCTCCCCTCCAGCCTGGCACAGATGTCCCGGCTCCTCCCTGCTGGACTTTCTCAGAGCCCCGATACCTTGGGGGGGGGGGGGCGAAGAACTTCCTTTGTGCCCCGATGCCGGGGGGGGGGGACTCCCTCCTCTGTGCCCCGATGCCGGGGGGGGGGGACTCCCTCCTCTGTGCCCCGATGCCGGGGGGGGACTCCCTCCTCTGTGCCCCGATGCCGGGGGGGGACTCCCTCCTCTGTGCCCCGATGCCGGGGGGGGACTCCCTCCTCTGTGCCCCGATGCCGGGGGGGGACTCCCTCCTCTGTGCCCCGATGCCGGGGGGGGGACTCCCTCCTCTGTGCCCCGATGCCGGGGGGGGACTCCCTCCTCTGTGCCCCGATGCCGGGGGGGGGACTCCCTCCTCTGTGCCCCGATGCCGGGGGGGGGACTCCCTCCTCTGTGCCCCGATGCCGGGGGGGGGACTCCCTCCTCTGTGCCCCGATGCCGGGGGGGACTCCCTCCTCTGTGCCCCGATGCCGGGGGGGGGACTCCCTCCTCTGTGCCCCGATGCCGGGGGGGGACTCCCTCCTCTGTGCCCCGATGCCGGGGGGGGACTCCCTCCTCTGTGCCCCGATGCCGGGGGGGGACTCCCTCCTCTGTGCCCCGATGCCGGGGGGGGACTCCCTCCTCTGTGCCCCGATGCCGGGGGGGGGGGACTCCCTCCTCTGTGCCCCGATGCCGGGGGGGGGACTCCCTCCTCTGTGCCCCGATGCCGGGGGGGGACTCCCTCCTCTGTGCCCCGATGCCGGGGGGGGGACTCCCTCCTCTGTGCCCCGATGCCGGGGGGGGGACTCCCTCCTCTGTGCCCCGATGCCGGGGGGGGGACTCCCTCCTCTGTGCCCCGATGCCGGGGGGGGGACTCCCTCCTCTGTGCCCCGATGCCGGGGGGGGGACTCCCTCCTCTGTGCCCCGATGCCGGGGGGGGGACTCCCTCCTCTGTGCCCCGATGCGGGGGGGGGACTCCCTCCTCTGTGCCCCGATGCCTGGGGGGGGACTCCTCTGTGCCCCGATGCCTGGGGGGGGGGGGGGGGGGGGGACTTCCTCCGTGCCCCGATACCTGGGGGGGGGGGGGGGATGGGACTTCCTCCGTGCCCCGATACCGGGGGGGGGGGGGGTTGAGGACTCCCTGTCTGTGCCCGATACCTGAGGGAGAGGACTTCCTCTGTGCCCGATACCTGGGGGGGGGTGTGTGGAGGACTTTCCTCTGTGCCCGATACCTGGGGGGGGGGGGCGTGTGGAAGACTTCCTCTGTGCCCCGATACCTGGGGGGGGGGGGGGACTTCCTCCGTGCCCCGATACCGGGGGGGGGGGGGGGGGGGGGGAGGGGACTTCCTCTGTGCCCCGATACCTGGGGGGGGGGGGGAGGGGACTTCCTCTGTGCCCCGATACCTGGGGGGGGGGGCTTCCTCTGTGCCCCGATACCTGGGGGGGGGGTTGAAGACTCCCTCTGTGCCCCGATACCTGGGGGGGGGGGGGTTGAGGACTCCCTCTGTGCCCCGATACCTGGGGGGGGGCGTGTGGAGGACTTCCTCTGTGCCCCGATACCTGGGGGGGGGCGTGTGGAGGACTTCCTCTTGTGCCCCGATACCTGGGGGGGGGGCGTGTGGAGGACTTCCTCTGTGCCCCGATACCTGGGGGGGGGGGGGGGAGGGGACTTCCCTCGTGCCCCGATACCTGGGGGGTGGGGGGGTGGGGGGGGACAGCCTCCGTGCCCCGATACCTGGGGGGGGGGGGGCTTTTCTCTGTGCCCCGATACCTGGGGGGGGGGGGGGTTGAAGACTCCCTCTGTGCCCCGATACCTGGGGGGGAGGGGGGTTGAGGACTCCTCTCTGTGCCCCGATACCTGGGGGGGGGCGTGTGGAGGACTTCCTCTGTGCCCCGATACCTGGGGGGGGGGGTGTGGAGGACTTCCTCTGTGCCCCGATACCTGGGGGGGGGGCGTGTGGAGGACTTCCTCTGTGCCCCGATACCTGGGGGGGGGGGGGGGGGAGGGGACTTCCTCCTCCGTGCCCGATACCTGGGGGTGGGGGGGGGGGGGGACAGCCTCCGTGCCCCGATACTGGGGGGGGGGGGCTTAGGACCTCTGTGCCCCGATACCTGGGGGGGGGGGGGTTGAAGACTCCTCTGTGCCCCCGATACCTGGGGGGGGGGCGGGGGGGGGGGGGGGGGGGTTGAGGACTCCCTCTGTGCCCCGATACCTGAGGGGAGAGGACTTCCTCTAGTGCCCGATACCTGGGGGGGGGGGTGTGGAGGACCTCCTCTGTGCCCCGATACTGGTGGGGGGGGGGGGGGGGACGGGACTTCCTCTGTGCCCGATACCTGGGGGGGGGGGGGGTTGAGGACTCCCTACTGTGCCCCGATACCTGGGGGGAGGACACTCACCTGTGACACTGCACATGCCTCATCTGGGCTCTCCAGGCGCAGCAGGAGGAATTCAACGAGGACTTTGCAGGCAGCAGCTGCTGACTGAAGTTGGTTTCTGGGGAACTGAAAGCAGGAAACAGATTTTCTGACCAACCAAAACTGAGCACAATATAGAAATAACCAATCACAGCACAGCTGAACCCTCCCCAGCCGCCAACCCCTTCCCCCCCCCCCCCCTTGTTGCTCCTGCCAATACAGCAAACACCAATTTCGTTTCTCTGTTTCCTGAACCAGAGTCCCTAAAGCATTGCTATTGGGCACAGGAGCAGCAGTGGGCGGGGCTTTTCCATGAATCCAGGTGCCACGTGAAACCGATGAGAGGGGGGCATAACGGGGGGCACCTTGTGGGGTTCGCTCTCAGGCAGGACTTTTACATCCAAACTTAAAAGAGAACCTGTAACCCATTTTAAACTATTAAATAAAAATATAATATTGCGCTCACAACCTTCCAATCTATATATATAATAAACCTATAAAAATGTATATAATATATTTGAATATCTGAATAAGTGAATATATAGCCAATCAACTCACATAAATGAATATATAGCCAGTCAACTCACATGAATGAAATAGTAAAAAATACTAAAAATATAGTGTGAAATCATATAATATATTGATAAAATAATAATGTCCCACAGAGAAATATATAGGTGACTTTGTGCTGAAAAAAATCTTCTATAACTTTAAATAGGTGACTGCTTGTGCCTCCTCCCTCAAGTGAAGATGTGCGCTCACCTCATGAATAGCCTGCAATTAGGCTATTAAAGCTTGCGGTTCACCTCCTTGGAACCTACTTGTTTAGGAACTGTTGTAGATGAGATAACAATTATAATGCGACCTGTGTTGTAGACCAGTATCCTCTCACTGGATGCCCCTCTGCTGTCTTCTTATTTCCATGTAACTCTTTCTTCAGAGCTTGTGCATCTCCATGAGCTGGCATCCATGAAGATGGATGCCAGCTCATGGAGATGCACAAGCTCTGAAGAAAGAGTTACATGGAAATAAGAAGACAGCAGAGGGGCATCCAGTGAGAGGATACTGGTCTACAACACAGGTCGCATTATAATTGTTATCTCATCTACAACAGTTCCTAAACAAGTAGGTTCCAAGGAGGTGAACCGCAAGCTTTAATAGCCTAATTGCAGGCTATTCATGAGGTGAGCGCACATCTTCACTTGAGGGAGGAGGCACAAGCAGTCACCTATTTAAAGTTATAGAAGATTTTTTTCAGCACAAAGTCACCTATATATTTCTCTGTGGGACATTATTATTTTTATCAATATATTATATGATTTCACTATATTTTTAGTATTTTTTACTATTTCATTCATGTGAGTTGACTGGCTATATATTCATTTATGTGAGTTGATTGGCTATATATTCACTTATTCAGATATTCAAATATATTATATACATTTTTATAGGTTTATTATATATAGATTGGAAGGTTGTGAGCGCAATATTATATTTTTATTTACACGTTTTTTCACATTGGTTGTTATGTGCTAATAAGTTTGCGATCCAACAAAAGGAATTCATTACTTGGCTCGCAAGGTTTTTTCCATATAATTGAGACCATTTTAAACTAGCGGCAGCAATCAACAGCTTGAGCCCCGATGGAACTACTACTCCCAGCATGTCCCCGCAGACATTGGCGACCTCTCTGTGCCTCCAAGGCCAAAGTGATGCCTGCGACACCCAACATGAGGCAATGTCTGCAGTGCGGAGGAGACACTTACTTTGGTTGCAGATGGTGGTGATGTAGTGAGTAGAGAGAGCCACAAACGACGAGTAAAACGGCTCGTACTGCTTATCGTGATGAAGAATTTCTGATTCACTGAAAAGAAAAAAAAAAAAAAAATTCTCATTAAACCACTTCAGCTCTGATAGGTTTCACCCCCCCCCCCCCCCCCCCCGACAAGGCCATTTCTTTTTTACGATTTAGCACTGCGCTACTGAAACTGGTAACTGCGCGGTCATGCAACGCTCTTCCAAAGACAACATTTATGTTTTGGTGGTATTTGATTAAACAAACAACAAAAAAAAAAAAAACGTGCATTAAAATTTTTTTTGTTTTTTTTTTTTTTTTTTTTTAAATAAAGTGTTAATGCACTTTTTTTTTTTTTCAATGTGAAAAAAATCCTTTAACGGAGCGGACAATGAAGCTTGACTGGCTGCTCTGCACACACAGCCAAGTGCGAGGGTAACATGAAGGTATACAATATCCCCCCCCCCCCATTGGGGTCAGCGCCTCATTTAGGGCTCGTTCACACTTGGCTGTTTTACCAAAACGCCCCTATAGCGTTTAGCAAGCGTTGGTCCGGCGTTTGCGGAGCATTTTTTAACGCTCGGCAAACACCGCATGCTGCGTTTTTAGTGGCGTTTGCCGAGTGTTAAAAAACGCCCCACAAACGCCCTATAATGCAGTTTGAATGGTTGTCACCGCTCCGAAAAAAAACGCCCCTGCGCAACCACGTCGCAACCGCACCGCAAACAACGGCGGGCGTTTGCGGAGCGGCACCATAGACGAGAATAGGAGGCTTCAACGTCTCCTGACTCGACCAGAGGCGTCCGTTTTGCCGCGACGAGCAAAACGCTTCCGTTTGGACAGCACCATGTGCTGTAATGTGCAGAATTGGCAGAGGCAGTGTTGGGAAGCGGTTATAAAATCTGCGCTCTTCCCCAAAACGCCCCTCTCTGCTTGCCGTCCTCTCACAGCGCTTAGTGTGAACGTAGCTTTACTCACTCAAATGTGCTTTTGCTGAGCGTTAATCTACTCGCCCTCCTGAGGATCCCCACCCCCCCCCCCCCCTTCCTGACCAGGCCATTTTTTGCATTTGGAGCTGTGCTACTTTGAAACAGACAAATTGCGCAGTCATGCAACGCTGCACCCAAATGAAATGTAAGTCTTTTTTTTCCCAGGAATTGAGCTTTCTTTCGGGTGGTATTGGATTGCCTGAGTGTTTTTTTTTTAGCTATAAGAAAAAAAAAAAAAAAAAAAAAAACCACCACACAATATTTTTGACTTTTTCCTATTAAACATTGTCAGTAAAAAAAATAATAAATTTAGGCAAAAACGTAATTCTGCTCCGTGTTTTTGTGGTAAAAAAAAAAAAAAAAAAAAAAATCCAAATACGTGTAAATTGTTTGGTTTACATGAAAGTTATGGCTTGTTAGAAATCGGCACAGATATTGGAATTTTTTTTTATTTTTATTTAGTAATGGCAGAGGCGATCAAGCGACTTATAGAGGGACTGCGGTGGGCATTCTGACACTGGGGGGGGGGGACTGACTTGGTGTCACTGACATCCCCAGTGACACCAATACAGTGATCATTGTGCTAATAAAAAGCCCCCGACACTGTTACTGACACTGGGTAGGATGGGGTTAACATGAGGGGCGATCAAAGGGTTAACTGTGTGCTGTGTTACTAAGCGCGGGTATTGTGTGGAACTGTGTACGTGTGCTGCATTGTAAGCACACTGCTTTGTATGGCTCTGCATGGCTATCCAAAGCAGTGTGCACGAGCTGACAGGGAGGAGAACAGTCCGTTTCCCCCCCCCCCCCCCCCCCCCCCCACCCCCCCCCCCCCCCCCCCCCCCCCCTCGTCAGAGATGCTTGGCAATCAGCTGGGTTGGCCAGGGACGCGGTGATTGCACAATATGGCAGCGTGGATTGCCGGTGCTCAACCCCTCCTACCCGGGAAATGCAACATCACGAATATATCACACACACAACACAACATGCGATTTTGCACACCCGTGTCTCCGCCTTGCTCAGCAGTATTTCTGCTATAGGGAGGTCGCTAGAAGCGGTTAAGAGTGAACCTGAACACTATACCCATTTCCTGATTGAGCAGACCAATCGGTGCTCATCACACTGCGAGGTCTCACCCTCTCATATGCTAGTACCTGGGGTGTGGTGGGGGGGGAGGGGGGGGGAGATAACTCTCTCACAATGTAAACACATGAATAGTTTCATGTCGCCATGAAGCCCTCCGACATTCCTAGACACGTCCTCAGAGTTAGACACGGTCGGGGGGGGGGGGGGGGGGGGGCATCATTTTTTTTATAACAGGACAATGTAGAGATTGGGACTATCCGTATTTAGTATCCCTGGACAAGGTTTATTTTTTAAAAATTCCCACACCCCCACGGAAGAGGGAGTGGGGTCCCCGTCACGTGTGTACACGGAGAGGGGGCGGGGAGGGGACCCGTCAACGTGTGTACTGTACACGGAAGGGGGGGGCGTGGGAGGGGACCCGTCACGTGTGTACAGACGGAAGGGGGCGGGGAGGGGACCCGTCACGTGTGTACACGGAAGGGGGCGGGGGTGGGGACCAGTCAACGTGTGTACACGGAAGGGGCGGGGAGGGGACCCGTCACGTGTGTACACGGAAGGGGGCGGAGGGAGGGGACCCGTTTACGTGTGTACACGGAAGGGGGCGGGGAGGGGACCCGTCACGTGTGTACACGGAATGGGGGCGGGGAGGGTTGACCAGTCACGTGTGTACACGGGAAGGGGGCGGGGGGGAGGGGACCCGTCACGTGTGTACACTGGAAAGGGGGCGGGGAGGGGACCCGTCACGTGTGTACACGGAAGAGGGGGGGGAGGGTGACCTGTCCAAACGTGTGTAGAGAATGGTGGGTGGGTGGATGGGGACATTGTCTCTGTATGCAGTTAAGGGGTCATGTCATGTGTGTGTAGAGGGGGGGGGGCATTGTCATGTGTGTAGAGGGGGGGGGGGGACATGTCATGTGTGTAAGGAGGGGGGGGGGGGGGGGGGGGACATGTCATGTGTGTAGACGAAGGGGGGTGGGACATGTCATCTGTGTAGAGGGGGGGGGAAGGGACATGTCATGTGTGTTAGAGAGGGGGGAGGGGACTCATGTACATGTGTGTAGAGGAGGGGATGGAGGGGACATGTCATGTGTGTAGAGTGAGGGGGGGAGGGGACATGTGTCATGTGTGTAGATGGGGGGAGGGGAACATGTCCAGTGTGTGTAGAGGGGGGAGTCATGTGTGTAGAGGTGAGGGGGGGGGGGGGACATGTCATGTGTGTAGAGGGGGGGGGCCATGTCATGTGTGTAGAGGGGGGGGGGGGACATGTCATGTGTGTAGAGAGGGGGGAAGGGGACATGTCATGTGTGTAGGACGGGGGGGGGACATGTCATCTGTGTAGAGGGGGGAAGGGACATGTCATGTGGGTGTGTAGAGGGGGGAGGGGACATGTCATGTGTGTAGAGGGGGGAGGGGGGACATGTCATGTGTGTGAGGGGGGAGGGGGGACATGTCATGTGTGTAGAGGGGGGGAGGGGACATGTCACGTGTGTAGAAGGGGGGGAGTCATGTGTGTAGAGGGGGGGGGGGGGGGACATGTCATGTGTGTAGTAGAGGGGGGGGGGCCATGTCATCTGTGTTGTAGAGGGGGGGGGGGACATGTCATGTGTGTTAGAGAGGGGGGAAGGGAATGTCATGTGTGTAGAGCGGGGGGGAAGGGACATGTCATGTATGTAGAGGGGGAGGGGACATCATGTCAGGTGTGTAGAGAGGAGGGGGAGGGGGTATACGGTGGGGGGAGGGGTATGTCAGTAGTTGGGCCCAGAAGAGGACCTGTCATTGGCGGCGGTGACTCAGCTCTCACTCCCCTCACTCTCTCTATGACGGAGGTCAGTAGCTGGGGAAGCTCTTTCATGTCGAAAGCGGAATATGAGGCGGAGAGAAGCGGCCTGACCGCCACCTCCATCCCGGACCCGCACCGCCGCCGCTGGACGCCATCTTCCGGCACTTCCCGTGTCTGAGGAGAACCTGGAAGTGACGTCAGTTTGGAAACCGGATCTGGATGGTCGGGGCTTATCTTCGTTCGCCCCTAAAACTACCCCGCCCCCCTCCGCTGCACACCTTCACCCCGCCCACCGCACCTTCACCCCGCCCCCCTCACTGTGTGATCTCTGTGCCGGGACCCCATTACACCGTCCAATCACCTCCAGAATAGCCCTGACAGAGATCCACCTTTATTATACGTCATCCTAGAGCTCCACTCAGTGACTGTGCCTAGGCTGAGGTGATGTCAGGCACCTAGAGGAGGCATTTCCTCAGTCTCCCCTCCCCAGTGATCAGACTGTTACATTGTAACTTTGTAGGAGGAGGAGGAGTCATTTCTTCAGTCTCCCCTCCCCCGGCGATCAGACCATACATTGTAACTTTGTAGGGAGGAGGAGGTGTCATTTCCTTCAGTCTCCCCTCCCCTGCTGATCAGACCATACATTGTAACTTTGTAGAAGGAGGAGGAGTCATTTCCTCAATCTCCCCCCCTGTGATTAGACTTTTGTACATTGTAACTTTGTAGGAGGAGGAGTCATTTCTCAGTCTCCCTCCCCCAGTGATCAGACTGTACATTGTAACTTTGTAGGAGGAGGAGGAGTCATTTCCTCAGTCTCCTCCCCAGTGATCAGACTGTACATTGTAACTTTGTAGAGAGGAGGAGGTCATTTCCTCAGTCTCCTCCCCCAGTGATCAGACTGTACATTGTAACATTGTAGAAGGAGTTCCTGGATCATTTCCTCGTCTACTCCCCAGTTTGTACATTGTTTACTTTTGTAGAAGGAGGAGGAGGCATTTCCTCAGTCTCCCTCCCCAGTGATCAGACTGTACATTGTAACTTTTGTAGAAGGAGGAGGAGTCATTTCCTCAGTCTCTTATCAGTGATCAGACCGTAACTTGTAACTTTGTAGGAGGATTAGGAGTCCCCCTCAGTTCCCCGCCCCAGTGATCAGACTGTACATTGTAACTTTGTAGAAGGACTAGGAGTCATTTCCTCAGTCTCCCCTCCCCAGTGATCAGACTGTACATTGTAACTTTTGTAAGGACCAGGAGTCATTTCCTCAGTCTCCCCTCCCCCAGTGATAGACCGTACATTGTAACTTTGTAGGAGTTCCGAATCCCCGCCTACTGGCCAGACCTATCAGTAGACATACTCTAGGTGCTCATGTCATTGCAAGGGAAAGAGGTGGGTGGGGCTTATCACCACGCCTCCTCATATAGCCCAGCCCCCTCCTTGCCCCGCCCCTGCAGACCCTCACTTGATACATTGTAACTCTCCTCCAGCTGTCCTGTGCTGAACCCTTTCCTCACCAGCGGCTGTCACCACTAGAGGCGCTATAGACACGCCCGGCAGCTTACGGCAATACAACAGCAGCCCCTTCTGCGCAGCGCTTGCCGGGGACCGCCGTCACATGCAGGGTCCTGGTACATCCCGCGTGCAGCTTCCAGGAATAGCCCCTCCCCCTGCGCAGCGCTGCCGGGACCGCCGTCACATGCAGGGTCCTGGTACAATCCCGCGTGCAGCGCTGCCGGGAATCCATGGCAGCTTCCAGGAATAGCCCCCCCCCCCTGCGCAGCGCTGCCGGGACCGCCGTCACATGCAGGGTCCTGGTACAATCCCGCGTGCAGCTTCCAGGAATAGCCCCCCCCCCCCTGCGCAGCGCTGCCTTTTGGGGACCGCCGTCACATGCAGGGTCCTGGTACAATCCCGCGTGCAGCATCCATGGCTTCCAGGAATAGCCCCTCCCCCTGCGCAGCGCTGCCGGGACCGCCGTCACATGCAGGGGTCCTGGTACAATCCCGCGTGCAGCATCCATGGCTTCCAGGAATAGCCCCTCCCCTGCGCAGCGCTGCCAGGGACCACGCCGTCACATGCAGGATCCTGGTACAATCCCGCGTGCAGCATCCATGGCTTCCAGGAATAGCCCCTCTCCCCCTGCGCAGCGCTGCTGGACCGCCGTCACATGCAGGGTCCTGGTACAATCCCGCGTGCAGCTTCCAGGAATAGCCCCGCCCCCTGCGCACAGCAACACCTCCTGTCCAATCAGAACACGCAGCAAGAAATGACAACACAGAGAAGGGCGCCGGCCCTTTCAATTGTTTTATTGGTTTCGTCTTTATTTGGCGATTCTGACACACAAATCAGTCAATGACCCAACGTCTGGATGATAAATACTGAACATAAAACGTTTTCATTTATTAAAGTGGAACTAAACTCTCCATCCGCAGGGGCGTCTGCAATCCTCCCGCTGCCGGCCTTCCGAGATTTCGAGCGGTTATTACATACATCACTTTTATACTTTTTTTTTTTTTTTTAGTTTTACATTTCTTCAGTTACTTCTTGGTATTTCTGGCCTAGGCTAACATGAGAAGAGGGGGGAGGGGACATGGCATGTGTTGTGTTTTTGTGCCGACACGAGTTTTATTTTCGGGTGGGAGTGGGATGTGGGAAATGGCATGTGTGTTCAGAACATGGGGGGGGGTGGGGAGACCATCTTGTCGGTGTTACAGAATCGCACTGGGGGGATGGGGGACAGGGCGCATTTTCGTTCTGCACAGAATAGCGGAGGGGGAGGGGGAACATGATCACGTGTGTAGAGAAGAGCGGAGGGAGGGGACATGTCCATGTGTGATTGAGGTGGGCGCGAGGGAATAACATGTTCCATGTGTTTTTGTACGAACAGGATGGGGAGGGGAAACACGCTCATGTGTGTAGCGAAGGGGGGGGACGGGGACTCGTCCTGTGTTGTAGCGAAGAGAGGGTAGGAGGAGGGGACACGTCATGTGTGTAGAGAAGATGGGGAGGGGGGGGACACATCTTTGTGTGCAGAGAAAGGGGGGGGAGGGGGATCCTCACGTATGTGTGTAGAGTAATGGAGGGGGCAGGAGGGAACGTCATCTTGTGTGTAGATGAAGTGAGGAGAGGGACCCGGGGGACCCATCTGGTGTGGGAGAAGATCGTGCGGGGAGGAGGGGACACGTCATGTGTGGTAGAGAAGAGTGGGGGGGTGCGGGGGGGGAGGGTGACATGTCATGTGTGTAGAGAAGAGGGGGGGCGAGGGGACAGGTCATGTGTGTAGAGAACATTTCTTCAGTTACTTCCTGGTTTTCTGGCCTAGGCTAACATGATGTCATACATCCAGGAGTCTTCATGGGAGGGGAGGATGGGGCTTTCTCAGCTAAGCACATGCTCCTGCCTGAGCGTAGGGGCAGATGAATTCGCTAGGAAATTAAATGCTCCATAAATTATCTGCCCTTACTCAAGATGGTGGGCTAGAATGCTAGAGGGGTGTTTTTCAAAGTGACTTTTCTCACAAAAATAAGACATGGGATGGATGAATTAAATGGCGTGTGTCAGTTTGTGGTGCGCGACAGCAGCGGAGTTCCACTTTAACCAAAAAAAAAAAAAAAATCAAACTACATAAAGTTTAGGGGAAATTTTCAACTGAAACTTTGAATACAGAACATCCTTGCACACATTCATAGGCGGAGGAGGGAGGGGGAGGTTCTCAACGCGGATCGGTGAAGAGGTAATGCTGAATGGTTGATGAACAAATAAAACCCGGCAGGCAGTGGCGACTGCGTCATTTCCAACGCGCTAATAAATCAATTCTGTTCTCGTGGCTTTCACACATGATTACAGGGAACGCTGCAGACGTGGATGCTCCTGTCACCCCAGTGATGTCACTACCACCAAATCTCTTCAGAAGACCCCCCTCGCATGCTGGCACGTCCGTCGCACCCTCATCCTGATATATACACACTACATACAGGGGCGGATCTGGCTGCATTTGGAAACTAGTGGCACTGCATACCAGAGGGCCTCGGGGGTCAGTAGGGGGCCTATGAGATAGACCCTGATACCTTTTTTCATAGGATTTTTTTGAAGTTTGGGGCAAGGACACAGGGGCCCCGTTCGATTCCCCCTATTGCCCGGGGGCACCATGAGTTCTCAGTCGCCCCCCCCTGTAGATATATTTATATTTAGTTTATTATTTTTTTATAAATTTATTTATAGATTTTGCCAGGTAAAAAAAAAAAATGCCCATTTATAAATTTTATTTTAAATTTAAAAAAAAAA